>JASANB010007400.1:0-109256 GCA_030248155.1 Sabatieria punctata | reverse complement strand
TTTAGGTACCATGAAAACATTGCGATGATCAATGGAAATTTGCGACAAAAATTGTACTAAACTGGATAAAAAATACCGAATCCCAACATACGTTTGTATTCCCAAAATAATCGGTATACCATGATACATATAGGTATTTATTTATTAAAATACATGGAATCGGTAGATATTTATTGGGTACGTATTCCAAAAATACTCCAATTTTCGGTAGTGGGATCGGATATACCCAATCAACCATACATGTACTGGGGGTTTGGGAGGTTGCCCCCTAGCTGGAAAGGCCAACCCCTCCCGACCCAAAAATACAAGTACTAGTATTAGTGGCTCCTAGTTACTGTGGGAAACATATATGTTTATGTATATGTTTTAAAACATAAATATGTTTGTTTTTGGGAAAACAAATATGTTTATGTTTCTCAATATGTTTCCATGTGAAATATGTTTTGTATTTATATGTTTTGAGGCCAACATGTTTCTGGAAACATATGCATATTTTTGCTATAGGAATTCATTATTTCAAGACTTTTGGTTGCTGTTTGACAGTAAACTTTTCCAAAATCTGACTTTCACTTAAACTTATTGAATCTGAGTATGCCATCTAAATTATTACAAACCGTTTTAAACAGGAAATTCAGTATCTCAAGCTTGAATTATCGAAAATTAAGACAAAATTTATGTGAATAAGCGTCTTTTTCACAAATATGTTTTATGTTTAAAAATATGTGCATATTCAATTTTCAGAAACATATAACTATATGTGTTATTTATATGTTTGATTGGCGAAAAACATATATGTATAGTTATATTAATATGTTTTAATAATTTCGATATTTTCCCACTGTACTCCCAGTACTACGTAACAAACTGGCTCAGAAATAATTTTTAGCCTAAAATTTGTTTGAAAAGCCTTTGGAAACCGAGTTTGGCGTTTCCACTTCGTTCGTTCTTTTGATTTGAGAAAGGCAAAACTTAGAGCTCCGAGTAGCTATTCTGCCACAATTACATAGAAGTGAACTAATAATAGCCGTGACATAAATCGATTAATTCGGTGCAAAACTGACTGTCGTCTGATGTTACCCGAAAAATTCGACAGTAGTCTAACCAAGCGGTCTTTTTTCACAAAGACTATACCGGGCTTTTCTGTTAAGAAATGCCTATGGGCAAATTTATTTTTGGGACTTTTCGGCCACATTTAAACCCAAAATATGCCAATCTCGGGAGAGAATGCTATTTTTGGTCGCTATTAAGGAAATTAGAATATAGTCAATCATACACAATTTCCGCCACGTTTCGCGTACGATTGCAGCAATTTTGCTAAAACTCGTCGACAGCTGTATCGGCAGATTAAGCAAAGTGGTTTCTCACCGAAAAAGAGGCAAAAATGTTTATTTATCTAATGCAGCGCGGTTCCCAACTGCTCAGGCTTTTATAGAGTCTTAGACAAATGCTGTCATAACATTTCTGGCCGGTGCTTTGCTAATTGTAATTTTATTGACAGCTATGTCTGCGCATTTTCGAATTGCAAACACTCAGCTCCACTCGGGCTTTTCATCTGTAAATGGCCGGGAAATTGGGGGATATTGCCTGTGATTTATGACTGCCCATTCACTGCACAATGACAGGCAATTTCGAATAGAGTAGGAGGTTCTGATATGTCCTGAGGTGAGTCCAATTTCTAAGAAAGCTCTAGAACAGTCGTCTCATCCGTTAAACTTGCGACAGGTTCTTAGTTAGCCTTAGTTTTTGCTTTGTCAATAGTGTGCTCTCGTACTGACTGATAGACCGGGTTCCTTTCGAGTTTACATACTACATTAAATGGGCTGGAACGATCGGAGGGGGTCTAGAGGTCTCAAGGTCATGCATGCAACAGGGGGTCTGGGAGGGTCTGCCCCCATCCGACTTAGGCCAGACCTCCCCCGAGACGAGACGATTCGAGTTTGTGGCAAGTAATTTTGAGCCAAATTTTGCGATTATATACAATTTCAATTTCAAAAACAAAAATTGCCAAAATTGTACTTTTTAGCTGTATTTCAGCCCAAATTAGCGATTGTTGACGATTTTTAGCTGAAAAATTGAGATGTTTTCGTTTTTAGTGCTTAACCTCCCTCTCAAAATTTCGGCACAGACCACCCAAACCGCCTCCCCTTCGGCGGAAGACCTGTTACATGTGTATGATCAAGGGTCCTAGAAAAGTCCAAAAACCAAAATATATTTCCTTCCGGAGGTAGGGGTATGGTCGGCTGACGGAGTAGTGAAGCTCTAACCCTCGGCCCATGTATGCATTAGGCGATACAATGTACAGTGTAAGTCCAGAAGAAGCGTTGATTTCTAACTATACGGGATCAGCGTATAAGTGCGTATGGAAAATTTATATACAACATGAAACATTGTTTGTCCTGTGGGGCCTTCTGTTTTGGCTTTTCCTCAGATTTTAATTTCCGTAATCCATTCACAATTACGTAAATTAATTTCCGTACTCGGTTTCTGCTTTGTTCAAAAAAATTTTCTTGATTCTCTTAGATCCGCTAGTTTCTAGCTACCGTACTCGACATAGTCTTTGGTTTTTCAACACGAAAACATCTATCTTCTAACTACGGTAGCCAATTTTCAGAGATGGAATGGAAGGAAAAATGGGAACGTAGCGGCGTCTGCTGTTTTTCGCTAAAAAGTGGCAATTGTGGGACACTATCCCCGCACATTAGCGGAAACCTAACTGATTTTGCTGAGGCTAAGATAGATCCTAAAAGTACGTTTAAGTTCATCCGTTCGTCTTCCCGATCAGTGTCGAAGCTTAAAACTTGATCACAATGCTGAACAGAAGCTGTTAACTTCCCAAATTGGTGGGGGTAGTGTCGATGTATCAAAATCTGAGCATCAGTGCGTCATGCATAAGGAATCAGAAATGCATCGCCGTTTCCCTCGCAATTCGCAAGGGAAACCTAGCTTAGTCTGTACAAGGTATACACGATTAATTCAAAAAAAGAATAATTTTATGTCTAAAAAAAAAAAAAAAAAAAAAAGTGAAAACGCCACAACTTTATTCTTACAGCACGGCCGAGCTAATCAAGCGTCTAGTTACAAATTTCTCTAGAAATTAATTGAACTGGGTCAAAAGATTGACGCGACCGTTTATAAAATACTTTGATAATGTTTTCGCTAGCTGGTAACAATCTATTCAGAAAATAACAAAGCAGCACCACAAAACCATCACCTAAACTATAGAGTCAAACAGAACATACATCTCACCAAGCTCCCAACCTTTCCAATCCCAAACTATTTGAGTTCGTACAACTCTCTTCTAAATAACCCAACAGAATCCCATCCGCACGTTCAAATCCGGTGCATGGCACCAACTCAATGCATGGTATATCAGATGGAAGATCATTCACCAACTATTCAGCCTTATGGCTGGCGAGTTTGAAAATTAAGCAACGACAGCTCTAATAACTGGGCAAATCCGTTGCCGGCGGCGGGCAGATTAGCTTCTTCTGCTCAGTGGCGACTATGCCATCGAGCCTCCTTTCTCCTCTCTCAGGCGTGACTCGCCTACTAATTCTTTCGCTGAACAGGTGTGAAAGGAGCGGATGTCAAGGGCTCATAAGCCTAGAGGTGAGGGGCTGGAGTAAGCCAATTTACGGAGGCGCTACTTAGGGGCAGGCCCAGTCGGCTCCAATGGTGCGGCTGATGTGGTTCAGACAGGTGCAGCTAACAAAGCGGTATTGTTAATTGTCCGGCCTGTCCTCGAGGATCGGCACCACTGATCTGGCCGTAAATACTCTTGGGAGAGCAGAGACGATCGAAGTCGTGTTTACCAGAACGACTAATTACCGCCAATCCCTCAGGGATCGGCGAGCTACAGCACTGGATCGGCTTGTTGCCGGCCACTTAGAGCCAGGCCGCTTCTTCTTCGCCTACTGCCGCCACCTGCCCTCCGCCCTTCCTAATTGCTTGGCGCACTACACTGGCGCAAATTATGTCCACATTTCTGCTTCTCATTAGTATCTCCACTGCCCAGGCCGACCTTATGACCCGCACCACGCAGATCATGAGAGGTCATACTGGCTCGTCGGCCTTCAGAGAGTTCAGTGACGAACTGAAGGACAGAAGATCTATGTCCTATGCCAGTCAGAGACCTGAGAAGCCCTGGAATTTGTGTGAGGAGTGGAATAGTGGCAAGTGGAATGAGGAGGACTTGAGTTGGTGAGTGGGATCTCGGCTTGGTGTTGTGACTCGGTCTTTTGTCTGTTCTGCATTTGGTAGTGTGGTGACTTTAGACTGTCTACAGTTTCTTGATGGGTATGGTAGCGCTTCATATATTGTACCTTCTCAGCCTCAAGTTGTACTGTATAGGCACTGTATATGCTTATACTTCAAGCTGAGAAGATGGAAATATTACCATAGATATTTATGAGTAACACCAGCTTCATATATGGTATCTTCTGAGCCTGAAGTGGTACAGTATAGGGACTGTATAAGGTACCACTTCAGGCTCAGGGTATGAAGACGTACTATACATACTGAACAGTTTTGTACGAAATTCATATACCGTATCTTCTGAGCCTGAAGTGGTACAGTATAGGGACTGTATAAGGTACCACTTCAGGCTCAGGATCTGATAGCCGGTACTATACATACTGAACAGTTTTGTACCAAATTCATATACTGTATCTTCTGAGCCTCAAGTGGTACAGTATAGGCACTGTATATGGTACCACTTCAACCTGAGAAGATTAAGCTGGTACCATACATACTGACAAGTTTTGTACCAAATTCATAACTGTATCTTCTGAGCCTGAAGTAGTACTGTATAGGCACTGTATACGGTACCACTTCAGGCTGAGAAGATGAAGCCGGTATACATACTGAAGAGTTTGGTACCAGATTCATATACCATATCTTCTCAACCTGAAGTGGTACTGTATAGGCACTGTATACGGTGCAACTTCAGGTTGAGAAGGTACCATATATGAAGCTGATACCAAACTCTTCAGTATGTATGGTCCCAACTTCATACATGGTACTCTCTCTCATTCCCACTATGGGCCGAGGTATAATGTATGAACCAAGCGCCATACTTATCGAGAAATGGCAGATGGTTAGACTTACTTCTATGGCGTGACTTATTTTAGGTGGAGCGACGCAACCACGTAAATCTCAGTAAAGTGACTGTGTCTAAACGTTACTCTTTCCAACTGTCACTTGGTGCCACTCCACTCTTTGTCTGTCTGTCTGTCTGTCCGTCTGTACACCTAGCCTTTGTTGGAATGACTGTGTCGGTGTTGCTTGGCTTGGGTACACTAACACTGATTGACGGCGCATGATTAGCAGGGCGCCTCGACACATCAACCACCCACCCTGTTGTAGTCTCAACTGCCCTGCTTATTATTTTAGGATGGAATCTGCCGACCGTTTGTTTCCTCTGCTCAGAATCGCACCTTGTACAACCGGTTCCTGGCACCCGGTCAAGTATTTGGTGAGCGAGCTTTAATATTAATTTTTTGGGCCGCTTCTGCATAGGCGAGTGCCTTGTCGGATGGGCAAAGAGGAACGATTTTTTGCTCAATAAAACCCACTAAAGAAATAGTATACTGCCGCCATTAGGCAATGAGATAGATCAGTTTCTGACTGCCAAACGACACAATACTATTAATTCTCTATTGCCTATAGGACAGAGGGGATTTGTCAGCACAGTAGTATGCTAATATTTGTTTCCGTTAGAGTTTTTGTGTTGTTCAGTGCTATGCTAATTTATGGTGACCTCTTCGTAGTATGCAAATTTTAGCCGGCCGTGTATATGAACCATCCTCAGTCTAACGGGAAGAGAATTATTGCAGGTGTGACAACCAATGTCTCCGTAGCGGTCTACATCGAATCGATGTCCTCATTCAAGGCTCAGACGATGGTAAGGTGGAAAAACTTTTGATTGGCCTTTTTGGCTCGCCCACCTACTTGTCATCTCGCTAAGGCGCCTAATTCGTCTGACCGCCCAAGAGGGCACCTGGCTTCGATCGATAGCCTAGAATTCATGGTCAACAAGATAAGGCTGGCAGCCGCGTGAATGGAGAAGGCATTTAGATAGCACGCGCTAAATTATGACTTGAATAGTAGTACGAGCACTGTCACAAATAGAACGATCAAATTTTCTGATTTCCTCCCCGTCGAATTGCACTTATCTGAGCTACACACATAGCACTTCGGGGAGCCTTCTGTTGCGCTACAAGTAATGGCTAGCGCAAAACATCCAGAATTCCCTACGTTGCATCCTCGAACAATTGTCGATTCTAGAAAATAGACCAGTTTTTAGAACTAAGGCTAATTAGCTAGGTCCTGTTTTTTGTCTGTGGCTTAGCTTCTTGCTCTCTAGAGAATTTTTTACACTAATCAATAAATTGAAGCTGGGATAAAAAGCGCGCGAAAATCGAACTCCAAGCCATTGACGTTTATCCTGGCCTGTGTAATGATACTCATTAATCGCTTTTTGGTTATTGCTTTCCGACTAATGGCCCACCGAGCCCAAAAAGCTAATATTTCACTTACGCGACTCGCGATGGCAAACGTGCTTGAAACAATCGCTTGTAATAGCGCAACCTGTCGCTGTATAGGTGTCTCTCGCTCCGGTGTAACAAGTTTTAGCACTCTCTAAAGGCATTTTTTTTGAGAATTGCATAGGAACAGTGAAGGATTTCGGTTAATTGAGCGATTTGAGAATAACTTTGAAACTGAGGTTATAACTACTGAGTATAAAATGTGATGTTCGCTTTTTAGATTTATTTTTGCTGTCTCAGTATGTACCGTATAGTGCTGCTTATAGTACCCGGGTACTATATATGGCACCTAGGGTTTTGCGAAAATAGAATTGAATGCATTTATAGTACCCGGGTACTATATATGGCACCTACGAAGTCTGCTCTATAAGAAACTAACTATAGTATGTGAAGTTTTTTGCTCAAATTAACGATTTGATGTAAAAAATAGGTTATGTACATACATCAGAACCTCTATGATTGCATTATCTACTGTTTTTCTTCATACAAACAAGGTTTACCATAAAAAATACTGTATTTTTCGCACGTTTTGTATTTGTAACAGCTCATTTCAGAATAAAAATCTGTGTCCATTAATACAAGTAGTACCCGGGGTACTATAAATGGCACTAAGAGCCGTTTAATAGTACCCCGGGTACTATAAATAGGGCGGTACTATAAACAGCACTATATACGGTAGATAATCTTGCCCAAACACAAATTTCTAAATACATTATAGGTTGAGTTGCACTAATAGCACATAATTGAAACTGACTTTTGCAATACTCAAACAAATTGCATTACCAGCGAGGCTCATACCAACCAGGAAGAGGAATAAACTAACTAAGAGCGCCATACTGCAACAAGTTTAGTTAGGCGGCACAAAGCTTAAATGCCTATGACTCAAGAAGACGAATGTGATTTCCATCAGAATGGGCTACACCTGCTACAGAATACTAAAACCAACTATAAAAGTGCAGTTTTCAGGACTTTGAAGTTGACATGTACCTGGCTATGTCGTGGTTCGACCGACGTCTTGCCCACAATTGCAGTCATCCCATTTTAATAGCAAATAAAGCGACGGCCGATGGAATCTGGCATCCCGACTTGTACTTTGTCAACTCTAAATTTGCCTATTTACAAGAAGTTACTACTCCCAATTTTATGGTGCTCGTTTATCCGGACGGAATGATTTTTAAATCTATGAGGTTGGTTTTATAAAGTCTATGTTCAGATCAACTTCTAAAACCTTTCAGAGTGGATGTTACATTATCTTGTATGATGAATCTGAGACCATTTCCAATGGATACCCAGAAATGTCCGTTCCTCATTCAAAGCTGTAAGTTGTTTGCAATAAAATTTAACGGCAGACCACAAACTTTTGGTTTAATAGCCAGGCGGCGGCTTTAATAAATTCTAATAGCTAAACGTCAGTTGTCACCTTAGAAAGCCTAAAACAAAGTACCATAGACTTTTATCTCCCTCGTTCCAAATCAATTTCGTTCTCAAAAAACCAAACGATCAGCTCTTTGGAGATCGTTTACCCACAAACCCGACAGAAGTAATCGGTCAAGAAGAAATAACTTTTTGCCGAACCGCTTTCTCCCTTACGCGTCTCGATAAATCACTTGCATCTTTAGGGAAGAAGGACGTATTTTTTGCTTCAGATGCTTACGTGGAAAACGTGGTCAATTTAACTTGGCACGTGGACACGGCCGCTGGATATCCGATCTCCAATAACCCTAAAATAAAACTTAATGACATGAAGATCGTGAACAGAACTTATAGCTACTGCTCAGGGGTCTATGAGATGTTTAGAGGAAAAGGTAAACTTTTGGCTCTTATACAGTCAGGCACGTAACGCCGTTTATGTACCGACACCATATAAGGTGCCGGTACCATATATGGTACCGGTGCCTTAGGTAGTGGTACGATATATGGTACCCCCACCTTCGGGGCCTGTGGTGGTACCATATATGGTAGCGGCACCTTATATGGTGTCTGTACCATAAACGGCGTTAAGTGCCTGACTGTTATACCCTTGAAGTATATGTTTAAGTGGAACTACATATACTGTATGCCGTAAAACTTTTAATAATAGCGTTGGTCTATTACTTTTTCGTGATTGCTTTTGGGGGTGCTATTATTGGAGCGCGCGCGTTTATTATTTCAAGCTGCATTTGCCATCTCAAGTATCCTCATTTTTCTGAATTTAAATGAGTTTTAGTCTGACTAATGTTTGAAAGCTTAATCAAAGAAAATTCTCTCAAAGGGACAGTATTCTACATCTACATGCATAAACACGTACAAAGCGTTGATAGTAGTGCGCTATTATTAGAAGGGCGCTACTATTAGAGCGTGCGCGTTTACATTTTCTAGCTGTCTAAAGGGCGCTACTATTGGAACGGAGCTATTATTAGAAGTTTTACGGTATTAGTTTTCCAAGGCGTCCCCCAAGCATAGCTAAAAGCAGTAGAGTCTGGTGTTTTTTTCACTCTATTTTAGGAATAAATTATTACCGTGGGCCGTGAACAAATTGGCTGCACTTTTTATGAGAGCAATAATCTTTAACTGAATGCTTCCTCTTGGTTTCAGGTCGCTGGGCGTGTTTGATAGGGGAGATAGTGATGAAGCGTCTGATAGTGTTTCACATAATTCAGACGTACATTCCGACCGGGATGTTGGTTGTGATTTCGTGGCTGAGTTTCTGGCTCGATGCCAGGGCTGCTCCTGCTCGTATCAGTCTCACCATCACCACTCTGCTCACCCTCACCACTATGAGCAATGGGGCCAGACAGGACCTGCCTCAGGTTTGCTTACCTATGTACTTCTGCAGCGTTCACCAATTGGTTTGGTTTGTGGTGTCCATTTCTTACTCTGCTTGTGTAATATCTCTCTTTCGCTAAGGGTCATTTTTGTTTTGTGTGTGTGTGTGTGTGTTCATGCATTTATATTTTATTAGTTCCCAGGGTGGATATTTATTACGAAAAACAAACCACAACTTACTCTGGGTTTTTTCGCAACTGCGGTTACTTCCAATTGTTTTGGAACTTTCTGAACCTTTAGATCCCCTACCTAAGGCTAAACCTTCTGGAGTCCCGCCTGCATGACTCTGTCTGTCTGTCTGTCTGTCTGTCTGTCTGTCTGTCTGTCTGTCTGTCTGTCTGTCTGTCTGTCTGTCTGTCTGTCTGTCTGTCTGTCTGTCTGTCTGTCTGTCTGTCTGTCTGTCTGTCTGTCTGTCTGTCTGTCTGTCTGTCTGTCTGTCTGTCTGTCTGTCTGTCTGTCTGTCTGTCTGTCTGTCTGTCTGTCTGTCTGTCTGTCTGTCTGTCTGTCTGTCTGTCTGTCTGTCTGTCTGTCTGTCTGTCTGTCTGTCTGTCTGTCTGTCTGTCTGTCTGTCTGTCTGTCTGTCTGTCTGTCTGTCTGTCTGTCTGTCTGTCTGTCTGTCCTGCAGTGCATTCATTTCAGGTCGCCTATGTGAAGGCCTTAGATATTTGGCTGTCCTTCTGCACTGCATTTGTCTTTTGCGTCCTGTTAGAGTATACAGCAGTCAGTTTTTTCGTCACCAAAAGGACCTCACACTGTGAACACGTTCGTGCAGCCAGGGAGATGTCAAGCATGTGTCAATCATTAGGACAGGTTAGTGGTGCTGTCTGGCAGTGGGAAACTTCTAGTGTAGCCTAGGCTTACCTAGTGCACCACAGTAGGCCTAGGCAGAAGTTTTCCACCAATCTCATGCCCACCAACCCCGAGTGTTGTTCGAGAACTATACCTTATTTGGGCCTGCTAAGCTGCTGCTATTCTGTTAAGCCAAGCCAGAGCAGTCACAGTGTGAGTCGGCTGGCCTCACAAGGAGTGAACATGGAGCCTCGACCCTCCTACACAGAGTTGTCGATGGACTACATAGTAAAGTCTCCCAGCGACCGGGTACGGGTGTTGCGACGTCGACAGGATTGTCACTCGCATGATCTGTCGTCCGAGCGCCAGGTCTGCTCATTTGACTGCCGATCCTTTCTTTTCTTCCTTTCATTAGCTTAGCGTTTTACTTTTTTGAACCCCGATGACGTCATAATGGTGATTGACCCTTGTAGCCAGATGAATGGGAGATTCACAATATGGTACTTGATCATAGTTTGCAAGCGGTCGGTTTGGTTGCGTCTGTTGCATGCTGGCTTAGGGGTAGACCTAGTTGTCATGGCTGCTGCTGCTGCTGCTGCTGCATCCCGCACTTCACCGGCTGTTGGGCACCTATTGATTTTTTGAAAAATCAATAAGTCAATGCTGACGGTTTTAGGCCTTGCTCAGCTCCACTGGCAACAGTAACAGCGCCCATGTTTTTCCACCAAAAAGTGACTTTGGAAAACCGTGTCAGGTTTGCGGTGCACGTTGGGAGAAAATTGCCAAGGCCATTGACAAACTGTCACGAGTGCTCTTTCCTGCACTGTTTACAGTTACTACCGTAATTTATTGGGCCTACTACTTATCGCAGTCGAACACGATATCTGAAGATTGAGCCACAACTGTGCCTACTTTGATTCCAGTGATTTTCTGTCAGATGATTACGAATATATTTTTAGTAGAATTTTTGTCATAAAATGGTGCCATATTGAGCTGCAATTTTATTGCCTTCTAAACGTTGTCAAAACTTGACGGCGAATTTTCTCATCACACATGATAAGAACGAAGAACGCCAGTGTACTGTTGACCATTGACAAAATACTGACAATGTCTGACCAAATGATATAGAGATTGTTCGAACTGCCTTGCTCGTTTAGAAGCCAATCATGTGCAAATTGCTCCAGCACTGCTAAGACAAAGCTAGGAGCAGTGCAGAGCAGATAACTGCTCACTAGCATAGCTATTGATATCGTTGCTTCCTTTGCTTCTTTCACGCGCTGCATTTCCTTGCGCTCATGCTCTTCAATTCTAGGTTTCACGGCTAAAACTGGTAATTTCCGAATTTTGAATTATGTTACACTTCACATTACACTTGCCGGCACAACCCAAAGACAATCATCACATAGTCCCAACTAAATCTTTCGCTAACCTGAATCAATGTGTTGATCAACTTGAGAAACCACAGAAACGGGCTTGTACATTGCCATGACTTTCATCAAACCAGCTTGCCGTTTAGCTGCACGCATGTTGCGCAGAATTGCTGCATTCAGCACAAGCAACAGTAAGCAAGGAAGGAAAACTCCAAGTACATTGCCCACATAGAAATCCAGCATGATGTATAATTGAACCCAAGCTCCTATTGCTTGATGAATGAAGACAGTTTGCAAAACTTCTGTGCAGTTTGGATAGTCAACCAGTTGCAGTGACCACATGGTTGGAATTCTAGAAATGTCATTAATTTGCTCTAAAACGTTTGTGAAAAAGGAGAAAAAATGATGAGCAAAGAGAAAGAGAAGGTGATGGAGAAATTCATAGGGATTGAGATGGATAATGAGAAGAAGAAGGAGAATTTGATAGGACGGCGAGCAGAAAAGGGAGGAGAAGGAGAAGGAGAAGGAGAAGGAGAAGGAGAAGGAGAAGGAGAAGGCGAAGGAGAAGGAGAAGGAGAAGGAGAAGCTGATAGGGATGGAGAATGGGAATGAGAATTAGAAGGATAAGTAGACTGAGATGGAGAAGGCGAAGGAGACTGGGAAGGAGGTGAGAAAGAGAAGGAGATTGGGGAGGAGAAGGAGAATGAGATTGGGAAGGAGAATGAGTCTGTGAAGGAAGACGATTGGGGATTGGGGGAGGAGAAGGAGAATGAGATTGGGGAGAAGGAGTCTGTTAAGGAGGAGGAGAAGGAAAAGAGAAGAAGAAGGAGATTGGGAGGAGAATGAGATTGGGAAGGAGAATGAGTCTGTAAAGGAGGAGGAGAAGGAAAAGGAGAAGAAGAAAGAGATTGTGCAGGAGGAGGAGATTGGGAAGGAGAAGGAGAAGAAGAAGCAGAAGACATAGACAGAAAGAATGCAGCATAACTCATACCTTAACACCACGCAACCAACACACGTCAAAAATGCAAGTACACATCTGAACATATCAGATGAAATAAAGTTAGCTGCTTTTTGTAGAGACAGAATGTGTTCTTCTCTGCTCTGCCAGCTTAGTAGCCATTTCTCTGTGGTAGCAATGATGTAAAGGTATGGAATAATTAGCTCAATAATCCTATTGTATGTATAAGTTAGGATAATAATGTAATTGTACAAATGGTAGACAGTTTCCAACTTCAAGAAGAGTGCGATTGCATCCAGCCCATAGATTACACCAAAGCAGAAGCACATCGATGCATCAGAAATTGCCAACACTGCCAAATAGAGGTGTGTGGTTCTTTGAGGGTTCGAATTATCATCAAGTGTCTTCTGCAGTTTAGCCGAAACTTCTCCATTGCTAACTCTACCATAAATGGCTTCCAATGGTGATGAACATGTAAATTTCTGCCACTTAGGCCATCTTCTCCATTTTCGCTCACTTTCAATCTGGGCCTTGAGCATCAACTCAAAAGCCACTACCAATATCACATTACCTACTAGCCCAACAAGACTGACAACTGATGCACAAATGATGATCACAAATCTAGGCGTACTGTAACTGTCTACAGGGGCGCATATACTTGAACTTTGGTTCATAGGACAGCCAGTGAAACCAGTATCGGTAGCTAGAGTGGGTGCGATTAGAGATTATTATTCATGGCTGCTCCTCTGAGGACAAAACATGGATAAATGATTTATTGAGCACATCAATTTCAAATACAAAAGCCGAACTTGCATGCAGATGCCTATCTTTTGTTGGCAAGCTGAATCACAGCCCCCCATGCTTTGCTATACAATGGGGTAGGGCTTGCACTTTTTTGGAGGTACCGAAAGTGCCCCATAACAGAGCGCCATCACTGCCAACGCTAATAGAACCACTCCAACCACTCCAATTATCTTGAAAATCTTCTCATTGCTGTTATCTGAAAGAGTTAACTAACATTATGACATATTTCGAGGATGCGTCTGGACACATTACGATGTTGTTTTCAGAATGTGAATAAAGGTTCCGCATAAAGTTTACCTTCGGGTTTTCTAGTTGACGGTACCGGTGTTGTATTCTTCCTAATTCCCTTTGTTGTGGTGATGTCAGTGTTTTCAAAAGTGCTTGCCATATTTGTTGTAAGGCTGGTTTGACTTTCCACTTCACTAGACATCGACACTTGTGTTCTAAGATTGGAAACGAAATCGGAAATCGTAGTAGACACAAGTGTCAACCAGGATTCGTTAAGTTTGGTCTGTGTGCCATTGCTCGATCTCACCAAAACACACAGACATGACAGCACTATTACTTTTACTATGGTACACTTCATCTTTAGCGCAACAATTTACTAGCCAGGAAGCTTATAGCTTATGTAAAAAGTTTAGACCAGTCATTGTAAAGCCATGCCCTTTGAGGGCTATAAAGTTTGTAGCTTAGGAAGCAGACAAGAATTTAGTGATGCCTGCTGGTGTACGAGTAACAAGTAGATTTGCTTAGTATTAAAAAAACGGAGCCATTACATTCGTGGAAAACATAGCTGCTGTGTTGCTTGGCACATGGTGTGTGATATACTACTGTACCAGGACCAAGAGTTTGAGGGCCCAGATGCAAGGATTAATCGCTGGTTTTCGGGCAATTTAAGCAACTTTTTTGTGTCTCAAATTGTGAAATGTTGTGTCACAGAAAAATCGGATGGTGGTGGGTGGCAAAAATCGTCTCTGGGTGAGGTCCCAATGGGGTTTATGTTAAGTTTGTGCATTTGCACTGCAGTGCTGCTAAGCTATTGTCGCGTCTTGGCCATGGGTGGGTAGTTTACGCTATCCCGTGTGTCACGGCAACCCCAGCATCTGTGAGAACGGTTGTTTGTGGGTTCGAAACCAGTCAAAGCGACTGGAAGTAGTCGACGTAAAGCTCAACCAGACCGCCGAAAGCCGATGATGGGCAGTAGGTAAATGGGAACCGAATCGGCGCGGCCGTTGCACCTATTGGCAGCAAAAGGGAGGGTTGTTTGTAGACAGGGATACCCCATTGAAGGGCTCTGAAAAGAGCGAGGGGTGTCCTGAGCTGTCCGCAGGACAGTGGAACTCATAAACAAGCTTGGTGCCAAAATTTCAACTGTTGTCGGTTTTATGACCCAAAAAACAAGAATCAGTGTGATAAATGGAAATAGAAAGTGGTAAAGAGGGTAAAAGTCAATGCCTTCCCAATACTGTTATTTTACTAGTGGATTTTTATTTTACTATTTACTAAATTTACTACAAATTCAGCTCTTCAATTTAATTTTTATCTTTGCCCCAATTCTTGCATAAGACCGATTTCGTCAGTGGCTGTTTAGTTCTTTGTCCCATGATGTGTTCAAAAATGTGTTGGCGCGGCTTGCTGTCTTCGCGTTGGGTCACCTCTTCTACCTGTCTGACCCTCCAGTTGTCTGTAGATCAGCTCTTGGAAATGATCTGCCTGACTCGGCAGAAGGTCGCCATGGACCGGCAAAGTCAGGGAAACTGCGCCTGCAGACTCTCCTGTGGTTCAGTGGGGCGCTGGAGATTTTCCAGACCAAGCCACTACTCCATATTAGTGGTCTCATAACAATCGGGCACTCACTGCCGATCGGAATTTGCATGAAGTTCCATGTATTGACTCTGCGTTATGGGCCCAGTCTGACTAGCCTGCGCAATGTTGTACCACACCATCGCTGGGTGCTGCTTGGCCATAAGTTGCTTGTTTTCTCGGCAGACTGCCCCGTTCAGTATGGCTGCGGCCTCCACTGGTTGTCTCAGTCTTCGGCAAAAGCTATTACATCTGCGCTCCTCCCAATCTGACACTGGGTTGGGCGCGGTCACCAATCAAGGCGGTCCTGTAAAGTCAATGGTTCTGCATGAATCTGGAGCTCCCGCAAGGCGGTCTGCCCACTTCCATCGTCTCCAGCAGCCTGAGCCATCTTAGGTCTCTGAGCTGTCCTTGTCTTATCGCTGTTGACACTCTAGTAGCGAGTTTGGAGAATTTTCAGCCTCTTCTCGAGCCATGTGCTCCTCTCTTTCCAGTTGTTTGCACTCCATGTAATAAGCGGCAGGTCCACAACCTCCTCCATCCTGTTGTCTCGTCCATGGGGACTCCTGCAGTACACAACATTGTACACGCTGTTGTAGTGTTGTAGTGGCAACCTCATCTCTCTCTCTCTCTCTCTCTCTCTCTCTCTCTCTCTCTCTCTCTCTCTCTCTCTCTCTCTCTCTCTCTCTCTCTCTCTCTCTCACTCTCTCTCTCTCACTCTCTCCCTCCCGCTCTCTCTCTCTCTCTCTCTCTCTCTCTCTCTCTCTCTCTCTCTCTCTCTCTCTCTCTCTCTCTCTCTCTCTCTCTCTCTCTCTCTCTCTCTCTCTCTCTCTCTCTCTCTCTCTCTCTCTCTCTCTCTCTCTCTCTCTCTCTCTCTCTCTCTCTCTCTCTCTCTCTCTCTCTCTCTCTCTCAGTGGAACGCATACATGTAACAGGGGGGTCTGGGGGGTCTGACCCCACCCGACCTACGCCAGACCGCCCATTGGATGGGGACCCCCTCCGATTTTCTGGCAAAAAAAATTTTTGAGCAATTTTTTGCAATTTTTTACAATTTCAGACACAAAAATTGCCAAAATCGCCTGCAAAACGGCATATTTTAGCTGTATTTCAGTCCAAATTAGCGATTTTGGCGATTTTTAGCCCAAAATTTGCTGGCGCCAGACCCCCCAACCCCCCTCCCCCATCGGCGGATGACCTGTTACATGTATGGTAGAACGCGATTGGCTGGTTGTTTTGGACATTTCTCATGCCAGACGGCCCTGGCAGATTCCTGCCTGCTCTCGCGGGATCCTCCATTCTCAGCGTTTGTTGTGTTCCTCTCCCGACTCCTCCTTGACAGGGAGCCAGGGAGCCGGTTGTCCTCTCCCTCTCATGGTGATCATCCATGCTCACATGCCATTCTTCAAATAGTAATTAGCGATTTTAATAAATCTCGGTGGAACCTCCAATTCTGTCCTGACCAATTTGCTATCGATATTGAGTTGAATCGATCCATATTGAGCTGAAAATATCGATATCGATATCAAATACTGTTGAATTTTGATATCGTCAGAACACTAATAATAAGCATAGCAAATTCGAAACTATTATCAAAAAGAAGTTGGTAGTTACCACACTACAGGCAGGCAACAGGTCGAAGGACTCACTGCTGGAGCTGCTCCTTCCTCGAACTAGTGCTTGCTTACTGTCCTAGGAGGCCTTGCTTTGCCATACGAAGGCAAATCTTTTCCCTTTTTACTAGCTGGCCAACTCATGACAAACAAGAAACGAAAAGTAAAAATTAGTCACAAGACAAGGCAAAGTTAGTGAAATTATTGATCTTAAGTAGGCCAATCACGGGCCGTCAAGTCACTTCACGCTCCTCCTCCTCCAATGGCGCTCGCCACTCGATCTCTCGCTCCTCGCCAATTGGAAAGGGTCTCTGCCAGGTACCGCGCGATTTTGCCCATGCTTGTTTGCTATGAAGATGTCTCGCCGCTTTCTCCCTGATCAAGGAAGCCGCGCCGAATACAAACCCGGTTCTGCACAATATTACCCATCAGCAATTTAACTTTGTTTGTATGCAGTGTTCTGAATTGGTAGTAGTGATGTAAAAAATTAATTTAATTGTAATTGAAATTCGCATAATTGGCCCTTTTTAATTTCAATTCAATTAATTTAATTTAATTGAAATTCAAAAGTTGTGCCATAATTTAATTGTAATTTAATTGAAATTCGCCTGGAATTTCAATTATATTTTCAATTATTTCCTGTGGTGAATGTAAGGAAATGCGTGAGTATTAGAGGCGCTAATGACTCCATACAAAAATCTATTTAGGGTTTGTCACCTCTTTATACTAACAACCTCACTATTTTTTGTAATATTTTATGATCTGCTTTATATTTCGTAGTTCATAAAAGCCAAAACAGTGATTTTTGGATGTACATGGTGGGTTGACTGACACCATTTTTTGGCAAAGGTACCTAAGAAGTGATGTTGCTCAAAAATGCTGGAAACCTTTAGGTTATGCACTGATGTATAGTAATAATGAACTAACTGTAAATTTTCCCCCAGAATGCCATTTTATGCGTTTTAAAAAAGGCAACAATTTAAAATTTTCTCGCCTGGTTGGACAGCAGGCTAACCAGGTGTGTCTAAGCTTTTACATGGACATTTTTCTAAGTTCCGAGTCACTGTCACTGTCTTTTAACAGCAAAATTACAATAAATTTCAAAAAATTGAAGAAATAATTGAAAAAAATTGCATAATTGAAATTTTCCGACGTTCCATAATTTAATTGAAAATATAATTGTAATTGAAAATAATGGAAAACTATTTCAATTAATTTAATTTAATTTAATTGAAATTAAAAACAGAGCACATAATTTAATTGTAATTGAATTGAAATTCAAATTCCATAATTTTACATCACTAATTGGTAGTGTGTTTGTGCACTTGACAAAGAGTCTAGTTTATGCTGAAACATATTACCAATTGCAAACTAAACCATATGGAATATAAAAAATATTCGAAAACATGAAAAGAGTCAGCTCATTTCATTCTTATGATTCTCTGCTCTCATCCAACAGACAGCAGAAACAGCTATACAAACAACAATGACAGCAACAGACAGACTAACAATAGTTACTATCAACCATGTTCTGTTCTCATCATCATCATTTTTCTTTCCAGATCCTACAAGTGCAACACTTATCTTTCATATGTAGCGATAAACTTGATGAAGTAAAGTAGAATTATACCTGGAGTAGTTTCGGTTTGCTGCTTGGTCTGCATAGAACTTTCTACTGTAGAAACTGAACTAACTGTGTCAGGTGTCTGTGTTGTCACTGAGGTTTCAGTTGAAGTTTTCATTTTATCTGTTGTGCTGGTGTTGACTTTGGTGGTAGGTGCTGTCTGTGTCGTCCTTGAGGTTTTAGTTGACGTTGTCATTTTATTCGTTGTGCTGGAGCGTTTAGTGGTAGGTTTCTGAGTTGTGGTGGGCTTTATTGGCCTACCTAAAAGATACATATATAGGAGACAGAGTTTATGCAGTTTGATGAGAAACAATTATTTTTGATGATGAGTTACTGTAATAATAAGTTAGTAGTGTTAAGATGTACAAAAATATCAATTAGCTGTAGTGATGTAAAGTAATGGAATTTGAATTTCAATTCAATTACAATTAAATTGTGGACTCGGTTCTTAATTTCAATTAAAATAAATTAAATTAATTGGAATTGTTTTGCATTATTTTCATTTACAATTATATTTTCAATTAAATTATTGAACCACCGATAATTTCAATTATACAATTTTTTCAAAATTATTTGTCATTTATTTGTCATTTTATTTGTCAATTTTTTAAAAATATTGTCGAATTTTTGCTGCTAAAAGACAGTGGCGTACCCAGAAGTTGAAAACAATGTTCATATAACTGTTTGGAGACATCTGACACCAGTGAGAGAAAATTTAAAAACTACCTTTTAAAACGCATAAGGCATTCTGGGGGAAACGTTTACTCTACGCAGTTCATTTCAGTATCACAATACACAAACTAAATGTTCTTTTGTCATTTTTTACCAAAATCTCTTTGTACTTGCGCCATAGGGGAGCGTACACTAACCATATACACCAAGAAGTCACTGTTTTAACTTTTATGAGTATGAAGTGAATAGCAGAGAGCAAAATATTAAAACACAAAACCAAGTCAACACAAAGTAGGTGACAAAGCGTAATCTTAAAAAAAAGTAATTTGCTCCCCTAATAATAGTTACGCTTACATTCACAATACGAAATAATTGAAAAAAATAATTGAAATTCCGGGCGAATTTCAATTAAATAATTGTCCGACTTTTGAATTTCAATTAAATTAAATTAATTGAATTGAATTGAAGTTATAAATAGGCCAATTTTGCGAATTTCAACTCCAATTAAATTATTTTTTAGATCACTACATTAGCAAAGCAAAAAAACAGACTTGAATATCCATTTAAATCTATGTTTGAGATCTTTGGATGGGTGTTTATTGAGTTGCAGTATACAACAAACATACCATTGGGCTTGTTACATCGATTACTCTTGCATGCTATGCAATTTGGTTTTAATCCGCCTGGGCAACCTGGTGATCCAGCGCACCTACCACAACCAACCTTTTCTAACACAACTGTTCCATTACGCACTAAAATGATATTAATTCATTCATGTGCTACATGTATTGTACTTGCACTAAATTCCATAGACTTTGAACTTTGAAACGTTTGGAGTTGATCGATTTATGAATAGCGTCAATTTTAACTTTGTTAGTACTGGTGGAGCCACTACTGGTACTTGTATTTTTTGGGTCGGGGGTCCCTTAACCTGTCTTGGGGGGTGTGGGGGTTTTGCCTTTCCAGCTAGGGGGTAACCTCCAAACCCCAGTACATGTGTGGTTGATTGGGTATACCGATCCCATACCGAAAATTAGCAGCGGCTTTTCAAGCATATTTTCCACATTTTTATGGTTTGCAACTATAATACTTAATAAATTCGTTTCATTTTTAGCTCTTTAAAGCGTATTCTACTTAAGCTTGTAATCTCTGAAAACAGCTCCGTTTGAATCCAAATCCATTTCAAATTGACAAAACATGAGCTACAGTATCAAACACGCTGGGGGCCGGTCTTCGTGAAATTAAGTACAGCCGCCCTATTTTCCGCCATTGTTTTTTCGGAGGAAAAAATAAACGACGAAGATAGCGAACATAAAAAATGAAAAAGAACAAGCAGAATACGTATTTTAGGAAGGCGACGTATTACCTTAGGAATCCATTGAAGCTTAGCTGCTCTTATTACCTAACCACTCCTTTCTCTCTCTCCCACTCTGCAGTGCTGGCGCCGACCGAAGTGAAGAAACGAATAAAAATAATATAAAGAAGAGTTGTTAGCCAGCTTAGCACCTTCCACGCACAAAATGACTGTGTGTATCATGCGAATGCAATAATTTCTTCCTCAACCGGCTCGATTCCTCTGATTGAATCCGATAAAAAAGATTTTTCTTTTTTGTCTTTATTTTTCTCTCCAGCATTGAGCGCTGCGTAAGATCGGCGGCGTAGTTTACGTAGCTTACCGTAGTTTACGTGGCCTTATCTTTCGCGTTGAGATAATAAACCATGATGGCCCACCAAACGATCAAAGACAGAGTGGCGTTCAGAGATTACAAGCTTTGCGCACATGGGCTTTAGAAGACAAACAACCCTTTTCTCCTCCCCCACCCGACTTAGGCCAGACTATCCCGGATGGGCCGCCAAGACGGTTTCCGACCGCCTCCTATTTTTCTGGAAAATAGTTTTTTAGCAAATTTTAGCGATTTTTACAATTTCAGACAGAATAATTGCCAAATTCATCTATAAAGCAGCACCTTTTAGCTGTATTTTTGCAAGTTAGTGATTTTGACGATTATTTGCGATATTTGAGTGTTTTTTAGTGCGCAACCAACTAAAATTTGGACTCAGACGCCCCTCCCCGCTCCCCTTCGGCGGATGACCTGTTACCTGTATTGATTTAGGCACCTATTATTAACTCACAAGTTCTCCTGACCAGAATGAAGTGTATCAAAATCTTACCTTGACATGTTTTTCTGTAACAATACTGGCCAGACTTCACACACTTCATTGTGTTTGGAAGTTTGCGTACAGTAGTATTATATGAGCCAGCATAGCACTTCAAAGCATCTAAAACTAAGCGAGTCGTGGATTTCTGCCTGCCATACAGGAAGCACATGCCAGTCAGACACAGTGTGGTGCACTTTTTATCTAGGTAACTAGGTAACTAGGTATACCTAGTATTACCTAGTTAATATGCGGGAAAAGTACCTAGATTTACTTTACCTAGTTGCTGGTTACTCTATTTTACCTAGTTTTACTTTACCTAGTTTTAAATCCACATAACTAGGTACTTCTAGGTAGAACAAGTTTACCTAGTTTGATATTTTCAGTTTTACGTTGCTTTTTCAGTCAGCAAACCTTCAAACTTCCGGCTTTCCCACAATTACAGCGGCCCAGAGAATGAATTTCTAAATTATTTGATCAATAAAATACAAATATTTACTTGAAATGTGTCAAATTTCGTAAATTTTAACTCCACTAAATTCATCATTGTTCTATTGAACCAAAAATAGTATTTTGACTCGATTTCGAGCGTTTAAGGTTTACCTAGCATTACCTAGTTTTTCTGGGCTTTACCTAGTATTACTTTACCTAGTTTTTTAGGTGACAACTTTACCTAGTCAAAATACTATTTTTGGTTCAATAGAACAATGATGAATTTAGTGGAGTTAAAATTTACGAAATTTGACACATTTCAAGTAAATATTTGTATTTTATTGATCAAATAATTTAGAAATTCATTCTCTGGGCCGCTGTAATTGTGGGAAAGCCGGAAGTTTGAAGGTTTGCTGACTGAAAAAGCAACGTAAAACTGAAAATATCAAACTAGGTAAGCATGTTCTACCTAGAAGTACCTAGTTATGTGGATTTAAAACTAGGTAAAGTAAAACTAGGTAAAATAGAGTAACCAGCAACTAGGTAAACTTTACCTAGTTTCAAATTTTCAAAATGCACCACACTGGTCAGACACTGAACGCCGTTTATGATACCGACACCATATTTGGATACCTGTTTCTTTATCGAATTATAAATAGTAGTCTTAGATAGTAGTCCCAAAAATTCTCGATTTTGAATAGATAGTTAGTAGTCAATTTGTCGTCGGCAAAATTGTAAAAAAATTACAGGAATTTAAGGTTTAGGATAAAACAATAAGTTGATAATCTAGAATGGTAACGCAAACAAATAAGAGGTTAAAGTTTAAAAAATAACATCTAGTTTTCTATATGGTGTGTGTGATACCAAAAATGCGTGGTATTTTCTACCGCTAAAGGTCTAAATTTAGGATCAGCTTCAAAATGCACGGCTTTCTTGTTTACAACTTCAAAAGATATATTGCCTTATTATTCTGCTTATACTGTATTTGTATATGTGTGATTCGATGTGACGGGGGGTCGACCAGACGACCCTACGATGTATATTTGTAGCCACTAAATCTGATATGTAGTTGTAGTGAATTTGTCGTAAACGAAAAGTCACTAAAATCGTATATTTTGTAGTCAATTTGTAGTCAGTAAATCTGAATATGTAGTTGTAGTCAATTTGTACTAAACTAAAAGTCACTAAAACGGTATATTTTGTAGTCAATTTCTGTCACAAAATCTGAATATGTAGTTGTAGTCAATTTGTAGTAAACTAAAAGTCACTAAAAGAGTATTTTGTAGTCAATTTGTAGTTTCACAAAATCTGAATATGTAGTTGTAGTGAATTTGTTGTAAACTAAAAGTCACTAAAAGGGTATTTTGTAGTCAATTTGCAGTCACTAAATCTGAATATGTAGTTGTAGTCAATTTGTAGTCTTGATGACGTCATAAAACCCCAAAAATTAGTAGTTAGTGGTTAGTAGTTCATAGTCACTAGAAAATAGATCAAACCGGTACTTAGGCTAGTAGCAACATATACGGTACCCACAAATTCGGCCACTGAGGTGGTACCATATGTGGTGCCACTAGCCTAGGTACTGGTGCCATATGTGGTACCATCACAATCCCGAATGTGGGGTATACTACATTTGGTGCGGAACCATTAAACGGCGTTAAAGTGTCAGGCTGTATGAGTGTATAAATTAATTATAATTACAGTAGCACTATATACCATCATACCATATAAAAATTCAAAATGACTAACATGACTATTTTCATATTCAAATACAACAACTGGTATAAAATCATAGTACATATACCAGAATTTTTACTAACTATGTAGTCCTGAATTGATCTGATTATCAGACCATGCATGCTTTGAATTTTGTTGTGATTTCAAAGTGAGATATGCAATATAATCTACCAAATGAAACTTACCCACGGGTAGTGTAGATAGTAAAAGATTGAAGCAAACAGCCAGACCTGCTAGTTTTGCAGACATCGCCTAATATTCACTTGTCTTCCTTCTAAAGGCACCAGAGAGGCGGCCAATCTACGTGAATAATAGGACGAAAATGGTCTCAAAACAGTGGGCTGCTGCTTATCGTCTCTAAAGTAAAATGTTGGAGCTGATGATTAAGGTTTCAACTGACTACAGCATTGGCTTGGGTTAATGTGTGACAATACTCTTCCAAATATGCTCACCAGTTGCGCCGCTTGATTCTGTATGCATGTATGTACTGCTGACTAGACCAAGCACTAGTTTACAGTTATAATATTTTTTCACAAATTCAGAAACACAATATTACTAATTGAGCAATCTAGAATGCCAGTAACACTTAAAAACCAGTAATATTCAGTTCATCTCATACTTAAAATACTTCATTCTCATCCAGCAAACAACAGCGATAGCCGTCACGACAACAACAACAGCCACGGCAAGACTGACTATGGCCACTATCAACCAGGTTTCATTGTCATCGTCATTGCTTTTGTTTCCGGATGCTAAAAACACCAAGTTTTAGCAGCAGTAGCTTGTTCAGTAGTGTAGAATAAAATACCGGGTGTAGTTTTGCCTTTTTTGGTTGAACTTTCCACTGGAGAAACTGAACTACTAGCCATTGTTGTGTTTGCGGTCTGGTCTGAAACAGTTGTTGTTTCAGTTACCTTCATGGTGCTGTTTGTGGAGGCAGGTTTATGTGTCGCTTCAGAGGACTGAGTTGTAGTTGTCAATTCATGCATTGTGCTGGCTTCTGTAGTGGGTTTTTGTGTTATTTTAGACGTTTTGTAGACGGCAGTTGTCATTTTATCACTTGTGGTGGTATTCTCAGTCGTAGGCTTGTCCGTACGTTCAGTGGTTTGGGCTTCGGTTGTGAGCTTTGTGGTGAGTGTTATTGGATGACCTAAAACAGACACCGAATTTATCCATACAGTGTACATGTACTAGGGGGTTGGGGTGTCAGCCCCCAGCTGAACAGGACAACCCCCTCACCCCCCGAGCGAGGTTACAGGACCTCCCCCGACCGAAAATACAAGTACTAATTGCGGCTCCAGTACTAACGAACTGGCTCAGAATTCACGAATGTTTAGCCTAAAATTCGCTTGAAAAGCCTTTGGAAACCGAATTTGGCGTTTCCGCTGCTGATATTTAAGAGAAATCGGTGTTTTTGGAAGCCCTTTTTGTCATTTTTTGCTTGTTTTTAGCTCTAAAATGCTATTTGGCAGCTTAAAATAGCGATTTTAGCGTCCTTACTAAAAGAACGTGCTAGAAACGCATTTCCAGGCGTTTTGGAGCTTTTTGAAATTTTGGACCCCACCTCTGGACGAAACCGCCCCTCGACCCCCCATCTGAGGAAACCCCCCTACCCCCTACCCCCAGGTCGGCCCAGAGCTTTTACATGTATGAATTTATTCCTATTTAATGCAAAACCATCATCATTTTTACAAACTACTATGAACCACTTTTATTTCTTCAAGAGAAAATTTCGTTAGCAGCCGAAAATTGACAGTTCATCTGCACATTAAGTTCGTTGGACAAGTTTGTATCTCAAAAGTTTCTACCAGAATTCGGGGTCGGTGTACAAACAAAATTTGACCAGACAGTTCAGAAATTCAGAATTTCATTATTTCTTTATACTCTCAGCAAACAATTTCGTGTTAATTCGCTGACTGTGGAATAAAACAGATCATTAAAAAACACATTAAAATGCTTACAACAGATACAATTTGTCTGCACTAAATTTCGTTGGACAGCGCAGTGGTTGCTAACGCATTTGACGAATATTTAGTGATTTACAATATCGAATAATAATATTTATTAAACATAATAAATAAGTCATAATACAATAAATAAATATCAATTAACCAACAAAACATCCAGGATTAACACGCATCTTGTGAGAAAGTCAACTTAGCTATAAGGGAAGGTCGTTAAGAATCCTCTTTTTTAAGGATCCGGTCGGTCAAAATAGAGCTCATTCGAAGGCCAACTATGCGGCCGGCACAGTTGGTGTAGTGGTTTAGGCCGCAAAGCCATTGTGCGCGTGCTCATGCGCTCATTGTGATATTTGTATTATTATAGGAGTTCATATTCGTATAACTGCATCAGAACAGCTGGTTGTTTTGGATTCTGATCAAAAATTTTTTTCGACTGCTTTCAAATCAAAACACAGCCCCGCGAGCTACAACCTGTACCCAAATGTGTTTATTTTGTTTGGCCTTTAGTGTTACATCTTTCTTTAAAAATTGTGATTCAGTGGGCATAACTAGCAGAAGTCATAACGATTTTTCTGAATATAAAGGAGGTGGTATTTTTCAGTTTTTGTCCAATATCTTGCTACCCGGGTATGTTCCGGAAGCGTGGATTAAGCACCAGCTGGAAACCATGAGTGGTCAAAAATTGCCCAAAAAGTGGCTGCTGTCCCAACTTTGAGATGCTGCAACTCTGGCTCTAGGGGTTGCTGGTGGGCGGGCATACACTATTTGGTCTTCGAATGAGCTCTATTTTATCATATTTTGATACCAGCCGGATCCGCGCAAAAAGGTGCTTAACGTTTTTAAGTTGACTTTTTCGAATAATGCATGTTAAAGCTGTTTATAAATCTGTTTTTGAGACCTTCTAATTGCTGTTTATTGGACCTAGATACTAAGTAAAACATACGATTGGGATCGTTGCATTTCGATGTGTTGCAAGTTATGCAAGTTCCGTTTAAACCACCTTGACATTTGGTTGCGATGTAACACGTACCACAGCCAAGCATATAGGCCAAAACTGTTCCGTTCTTGGCTAAAATGATTTAAATTCATTATGTGCTGCAACTAACTACTTAATTGTCATTGCCAACCGAGATCGGGCAGACATGTAAAGTAGGGGTTGGCGGAATCGGCCGGCATGGTGTGCGTTCTCTCTGATGGGGCCATTTTCCATAGTAAAACTCCAAAACACACCAAACAAAAATGAATGTTTCTCCAGGGGGCTACCTCGTTCAGGCAGTGAATTAAGAAAATCATTTATGCGCTACATTGACCCGTCAGGAGTTATAAACCTCTAAAGTTACATCAATATCCATGCCTTCAGGAGTGGTAGTCTGGAAATCGATAGTCTGAGTAACATTTCAGACCACCGTTGTATACCAAGTGCAACTGTTTTGTTTGCAAATTCGCAAAATGTCCATATCTTTAGAACTATGCAACATAGATAAAAAATAGGGTTATTTTCAGAATCAGCAGAAAGCAGTAGACATAACAACACTTGGTCATGGTAGTCAAATGGTTTGACAACGATACAATCAAATTCGACTACTCTGGTATTGCAGTCAAACGAGCGGCAGTCATACATAATCATAGTGAAATGGAAATTTTGGTGGAGAAGGAGAAGGAGAAGGAGAAGGAGAAGGAGAAGAAGAAGAAGAAGAAGAAGAAGAAGAAGAAGAAGAAGAAGAAGAAGAAGAAGAAGAAGAAGAAGAAGAAGAAGAAGAAGAAGAAGAAGAGGAAGAAGAAGAAGAAGAAGAAGAAGAAGAAGAAGAAGAAGAAGAAGAAGAAGAAGAAGAAGAAGAAGAAGAAGAAGAAGAAGAAGAAGAAGAAGAAGAAGAAGAAGAAGAAGAAGAAGAAGAAGAAGAAGAAGAAGAAGAAGAAGAAGAAGAAGAAGAAGAAGAAGAAGAAGAAGAAGAAGAAGAAGAAGAAGAAGAAGAAGAAGAAGAAGAAGAAGAAGAAGAAGAAGAAGAAGAAGAAGAAGAAGAAGAAGAAGAAGAAGAAGAAGAAGAAGAAGAAGAAGAAGAAGAAGAAGAAGAAGAAGAAGAAGAAGAAGAAGAAGAAGAAGAAGAAGAAGAAGAAGAAGAAGAAGAAGAAGAAGAAGAAGAAGAAGAAGAAGAAGAAGAAGAAGAAGAAGAAGAAGAAGAAGTGTTTATGTTTTTGCACTATACTGCTGAACTCACAGTTTCCGTTGAGCAGAATGAAACTTATTAAAATCTTACCTTGACATTTCACTTTATAACATCCGATGGCAGTAGGACACTCCACTGCTTTTCGACGGTTATGTACAGTAGTATTATATACCCCAACATAACACCATATAGCATCTAAAACTAAGCGAGTCATGGTTCGCTACCTATCATACTGAGTACTAAAATCAAATAAATAAATACTTGTGTACATAGTAGCACAATCAAACCATCTGAAGTTCAAAATGATTTGTCTCTTGTATACTATTCTAAACTAATACAAATTTCGTTTGTGTATAATATGCACAAGAATTTCAAATGTACATTGGTTTTACATATTACAAACAACAAAAAATCTGCTTGCGCATGTGTTTTCTGTACTTATCTAAAACGACCAGTGTAGCCTGTGAGATAATTTTTCATCAATTTTCGAAGCAGACAAACAGCAAAAATACTTATTTTTCTTAGAACGCTCAAAACAGTGAGTTTGAGATTTGAGTGATAAAAAAGGACATGCACTTAACATATGTTGGCACCATTGGCAAAATATTAAATTTTCGAATATGCATATATGTCATTTTGCACAGTCCCTTTGTGTATAATCATTCACTTTACGTTTGTGTATTAGTATTGTGTATACACAAACATAAATTGCTTCAAAATACACAAACCGGATTGTGTATTGATTGGTATTACCATTGCAACAGTATTACAGTATTTAAATTTTATAACTAAAGTCTGTTCAAAAATCTTTGGCGCTGGGTACATCCGGCAGTGTCCCGAATTTATATGTGGTGTGAACCCCATACATGTATATATGGATCTGTTCCTCTCATCAACGAGACTACTATACTATTCTCGAAATTTGCATATTGAACTTTAGTTAGAAGCAAGAAGCCTGACAAAAAAATCGACTTTTTTTGGCAGAGCGCCAATTTTTCTGCCGATACCAGATTCGCATTCCTCAACCTTCAGGCATCTCGAAAATACTACCATATATGGGTCTACGATCAACCCTACCAAAGTTACACTCGATTTTCTAACGCCGACAAGCCGTCAAAATTTTGTTCTCCCATAGTTAAGCACAATAATTCATTCAAGATCGAACACATGGGGGTTTTTTTCTTCCAACCAATTTCAGCTTCACGGTTCTATATTATCTCGGACATGCTGAATCCAGACGTCACATTGGTTTTGCTCTACGACTTTGATTTTTGCTAGAAATTTGACCTCGAAGTTAATACTACATATATTTTACATTGTACATTTTCCATTCATGGAGACAGCATCAAGTTTAATTCAGACGGGTCACCGAAAAACTTTGGAGTTTTAGGGCAGTCATGCTGTTGTAATTATTCTCTACTAAAAAATCTATAAGCATAAACTGCACAAACTTCTATTTCTACTGTTTAATTATTCTCTACAACAAACAGCAACCACAAAGTAAGTCATATGCATGCAGGTCAAAGATGATTATGTGATCTACCAAATCTGGACATAGCAATTTTGGAACACCTAGAATCGCTCTATTTGTCTACTGCTGTCTCAGCTGACCAATTTTGTCATGCTACTACACTACGTTTATCAAGTTTCTGCTGTGCAACCTGAACACACTGCAACCCATCTGTTTGAGAGCGAAACTGTTTCTGCATTGCCTGCAGGTGCTTTGCCAAGAAAAATCTCACAGTTCTTGTTTGACGCATACATACAATCAAAGTCCGTCCAATGCCCAGAAGAAAATCCGTGCTTCAGTGGATTTTTCTGCTTACTGCAAAGTAACTTTGATCAGCTGGGGACAGATTGACATGCTCATACCCAAAACCTCACAAAACCATAACAGCAGCTGAGCTGTGATGACAGTATACAAAAGGTTACTTAACCTGTCTTTGAAACTTTGGGCACAAATTTTACGTATGTTTTGCTCTAATGTGCAATACTGACAATCTTTGAAATTGAACTTACGATTAGCTTTACAAAGCTGTTTTTCCATCAATCAACCAAAATCCAAAATCAGTACAAGTTAAGCATCAATTTGTCATTATTAATTAAGTATTCGGTATTGGGAGTGTGAGCTATTCACATATTAGATATTGAGATTTTCTGGTCTTAATGCTATAACCACTGGAATGTTGCATGCTTATTCTAGCGTATGACGCCTGTGTAAAACTAAAAAGAACCGTTTGATGTGGCGTGACTACTGCTAGTCCAGCTCAGCTTTAGGGGTGGTCGGCACCCTTATCCTATAGCATTTTGACCTAGAATCGATCCATAGAACAGAAAACAACTGGCGTTAGTAAGCCATAAGCGCAACACAAGATCCACACGACTCAGACGCATTCAGCAGTGCCGTGGCGATTGCCTTTGCGCGGGTGTAGTTATTGGCTAGTTGGGCTTTGGAGCTAAAAAGTTGATATCCAGTTCTTTACATCTTGGATACTGACTCCAATAACTACACCTTTATTCATATATCCACTATTGTGATAGGGGATACTTTGCAGAGATATCCCTGCATTTACATAGGCAACATTGGAGAACACTCTGTAAATCTAACAGGACGGTCTGAGCGACCTGTTTCACAAACGACATAGTGCAGAGCTCTCGATTATGCCCAGGGGTGGCAAATAAGCCAAATCTCGAAATACAATGTATGACCCAGGCCACTTTTTCCGGCCGCTGTTTAGTCAGCTGTCATTCACACATTTCAGAAGCTATCGCGATGCGGTTTCCTGCTTTGTGCAGCTGAGACAACGGGCTTCCGGGTGGTGTGCCTAACTTTGTTCTAGCCAAAATTTTGACGCAAAATCTAAAATAATATCATTTACACTTTCCTGCCACTGAAAATTCAACAAAATTGAAGTACAGTAAATGTCCAAAATTTGGCCATTTTTAGATACAAATACAGATACAAAAGTTATGCTAAAAAGTATTGCCGAAAATATACCCTCTTTGGCATTTTCTCAATGTTGTCCAAACTCTGACATAATGAGGGAACCGTTTTGCTCCTTCCCCGAATGCTACCAAAACAATTTAGTATGGGCCGCGCTACCCAATAACCACATTGAAAAGCGCAAACGCGCTTCCCTTAATACTGTAGTTTCCAATCGCTATAATATCTCGTCAACCAATACTGTATCCTCCTGTTTATAGTTTTCCTTTTAACTAAAGAAAAGACTCCACAAATAGAAAATTCGGAATGCCTGCAAAGCTTTGATGTATACCCATACATGTAACAGCTCCGGGCCGACCTGGGGGGAGGGGGTAGGGGGGTTTTCCTCAGGTGGGTGGTCGAGGGGAATTCGCCCAGGTGTGGGGTCCCAAATTTCGAAAAGCTCCAAAACGCCTAGAAATGCGTTTTTAGCACGTTTTTTTCAGTAAGGACGCCAAAAATCGCTATTTTAAGCTGCCAGCCAAATAGCGTTTTAAAGCTAAAAACAAGCAAAAAATGACAAAAAGAGCTTCCAAAAACACCGATTTTTCTTAAATATCAGCAGTGGAAACGCCAAATTCGGTTTCCAAAGGCTTTTCAAGTGAATTTTAGGCTAAAAATTAGTGATTTCTGACCCAGTTTGTTTAATACTGGAGTCACTACTAGTACTTGTATTTTTTGGTCGGGGGGGGGGGGGGTCCCTTAACCTGTGTCCAGGGTGGGGGTGAGGGGGGTTGGCATTTCACGCAGGGGGTAACCCCCCAACCCCCCTAGTACATGTATGTGAATACCGCCTATAACCCTGATAATTATCTCAAAAACACCGAAAACTACCATTTTCTTTCTTCCTCAGCTCCCCTCGACAGCATTTTTTCAATTGATAAGTACTCCAAAACGAATGAACGAATTTCACTCAAATCTTCACCAAAAGATAGAGAAAACTTCAATCTACAATGTCTCCAAATATTAGAGCAATCGGTCCAGAAATACAAAACTTATGCTAAAAAGCATAGCCCAAAAAATAGCGATTTTTGCATTTTCTTCAATTTTGTCCAAAATCTGACATAAATATCTTTAGAGCTTTCTGATCGCAGCCTGCTGTGTACCGTTGGAAAGAACAGCCTTTTCTCATTCATAATATGCAATCCCCACCTTTGTACGTTTACTTTTACTACAGTTATGAGCTAAATACGGCAAAAAGTAAAAAAAAATTTTTTTCGAATTTTCGCCCAAAAAATGTTAAAATCTTGTTTATATTGTGTCCTTACAACCTGACACAAATTTTGAGCCAAATCGCAAAACTTCTTACCCAGTTTATCATGTCCTGAACACAGGGTCTCATAACCAAGAAAAACCGACTCTTACTATTTTTCAATGTTTCATAACTTTTGATCCAGGAGTCGAAAAAACGTCTACGACCCTTAGTTTCAAACTACAATCATTCCTTAACAAAACCTAAAAGTCCCAGAGCTCCAGACCTTCCCCAGATCGCGCAACCCTCTTCCCCGCTTCAAAAATCAAAAAGTAAAAAAATTTCCAAAAAAGTGTCCAAAATTTGACCATTTTTAGTGCTTCAATCGGCCATAACTTTTGATCCCGGATTAGTATGCAATTCTACCACACGTAATATGAAACTACACACTTTGCTTAACAAAACGTAACAGGTCCCATCCATGGGGACCTTTAAACCATTAGTTGGTTTTACTGGCAATTTTCAAAAATTAAAAAAATTTTTAACTCAAAAACGAAAAACAATATTCAAAAACCGACTGCACCAATAGAAAATTCAGAATTTTTGCAAACTTTTGATGTATAACACGTTACTATGTTACCGCGAGAAGTACCTTAAAAACGCCGAAAACCACCATTTTGTTTTTTCGCCAGCCCCCCTCCCTCGAGAGCATTTTTTCAAAAAAGCAGTGCTCGAAAACGAATCAACCAATTTTGCTCAAATCTTCACCAAAAGATAGAAAAAACTTCAAATTACAATGCCTGCAAATATTAGAGGAATCGGTCCACAAACACAAAAGTTACGCTAAAAAGTATGGCCGAAAAAATACCCTTTTTTGGCACTTTTTTTTCAAATTTGGTCAAACTCCGACATAATAAGAGAAGCGCATTTGCTCCCTCCTCGAATGCTACGAAAACAATTTTTAGTATGGACCGCGGTAACAATAACTACACCGGGAAAGCGCAAACGCGCTTCCTTAATTAACCGTCCATCGGCGTTTATTCAGATTAGAACTGAATCCGTGAAAAGTGCCAAAACTAAATAAACGCCGATGGGCGTTTTTACGGAAAAAGCCGGTACCAATTGTTGCTTGCATAGGTGTAAGTAGACTTTTTGCAGAATGGTGGATGTTGGAGGTCAAAGGTCAGAGCGTCGCAAGTGGCTCCACTGTTTCGACGACGTGCAAGTGATTATGTATTTGGTAGACCTGAGTGGATACTGCAAATTAACCGAAGGGGAGGCAATTGTAAGGCAGCAATCATCGCACGTTTATTTGTCTCCAACAATTTCTTATACCACGATGGATGGACGGATTGTCCGGGCGGGGACGTCGTAGTCCCTGCGTTAGGCCACATACACGCACACCCATATCCTCCCCTTCCTTCGCTGCCTTCACTACTAGCCTTTATGCTCGGTGCTGAAAGGGTTTCAAAGTAACCTGAAAAACCCTGTTTTGGACTTCTAAGCACCAGTAAAACCCTGTTTAGGCTTTCAAAGTAACCTGAAAACCCTAATCATTTTGTGCTGAAGAATGTTCTCTGGACTAAAATTTTACTTACTTTGGAAATAGAACTGTGCACGGGCCGGGCTGACAACGATTTTGGCGGGCACGGGCCCAAAAATTTGACAGGCGGTGCGGTAGCAACGAACCACTGTCTGAAAAATTGCAGGAAAACAATCTGAAGAATGGACTGCAGATATTCATGGATATTGCCAGCAATGACTTGTTGAAATCAGCCTCCATCTTGCTTTTCCTCAACAAGGTCGACTTACTACCACAAATGCTTGCGCGCACCTATCAAGGACTTTCTACAGAATTTTAATTGTAAAGCTAAGTAGCAAAGGATTACGAGAAAAGTTGCACTGCTTGTTTTGCCTTCTAGCGAACGACAGCGTGGAATCAATAAAAGAAGGAATCAAAGAAATGTTTGAGGCTAGTGCGCCGCCAAATCGCCGCATCTTATCGTATTTCACCACCGCCACCAACACCGAAAACATCAAGAGCGTATTTTGGGCGTGTATGGATTCGATATTAAACGCCGCCAAAAACAAGACTGGATTTTAAATTGTGCTTACGGATTCTCAGTCTGTATTATTTTGTGTGCATTTTGCAAGGTTTGCAATTGAGCAGATAAAGTGGATTTATTGTTCTCATCGAGATTTTCGTAAATCAGAGTTGAAATCATTTTCGCACATACAATGTACAAACTTTGACCTTAAAAGAATCTTTCAAAATCAGCCCATTACACCTTTTCTTCATCTACTACGTACGTACATATATAACAGTCAGGAACTTAACGCCGTTTATGGTACCGGTACGGTACCGAGGGTAGTGGTACCATACATGGTGCCCCCACGTTCGGCGACTGTGGTGTGGTGTACCGGCACCATATATGGTACCCCTACCCATGGCCATGGGTGCCGGTACCATATATGGTACCACTACCATATGGTACGAAATCTGAACGGAGTGGTACCATACAGGGATGTGAGGTGGGAAAAAAACACCGGAAAAAAACTGTTTTTTTTTTCGGAAAAAAACCGTTTTTTTTCCTAAGGGTATGAAAAAAAAATAAAAATCTGAAAAAAACTCAAGCTAAAAATAGCTAATTTACGTCATTTTTCGTTTAAAAAATGGACTTTTGCTATGTATAATAGGCCATACTGACTCAAAACTGTTAGAAAAACAACAAAAAAGACCAAATTTGGCATGAAAAAACAAAAATGCAAACTGCTGTAAGAAAATTTGCATATAGCGTTATTTATGGAACCTGTCAGGCACTGTTTCATGCCTGTTTCGTGATTTATATCAATGTAACACGTGTATTTCTGGTCTAACAAGACTGAGGAAGGCGATAGAAAGCCTTAGAATCATAAAACCAGGCTAGGATATCGAGAACTTGAGCTGGAGTTTTTTCCGCGATTTAGGAAAAAAACCGGAAAAAAACCGGAAAAAAACTGGAAAAAAACAGGCCGAGGTTTTTTTCGGAAAAATATACAACCCTGGTACCATATATGGTACCACCACAGGCCCCGAAGGTGGGGGTACAATATATGGTACCGGTACCATATATGGTACCACTACCCACGGTACCGGTACCATACATGGTACCGGCACCTTTATGGTGTCGGTACCATAAACGGCGTTAAGTGCCTGACTGTATAAAAAGACACAACTGGTCCAGGCGCTTCACTCCGTTTATGGTACTGGCACCATATAAGGTACCGGGTGCTGAGGGTAGTGGCACCATTATACCGTGACCATGGGTGCCGATACCATATATGGTGCCGCTAGCCTAGGTACCGTGGTGCCGGTACCATAAACGGCGTTAAGTGCCTGACTGACAGAGAGGCGCCCATCAATACGCATACATGCATGAAGAAGCCAAAGACATAACTGTTTCGTGCTTAACCTAATTAGTAAATGGTGTTTGTCAGCGTTCACTCTTCCAAATATGGACTGGGTGATGATTTTGAAAGGGATGACAATTGTGCCATCCTACACTACTCTATGTACACCAACTGCCGGAAGAAAGAGATCAGAGATCAAAGCTACAGTTGGTTTTCGCTAGCTTCCTCGCCCTCCAGATCTTCTTTTTCTTCGTCTTCTTGACCTTCACAGTTACCAGCTTCTTCAGGAGTCACGAAGTCTTCCTTAAGCAAAGAAGCATACAGTTTTCGTGCTAGGACGAGAAGTAATCGAGACTACGCATGAAGATGAAAGAATTCATTTGATACTGGCGTATTTTCCGATATTGGCACCCCGGCAGACATGGGCAAAGGGGGCTCTGAGGGGTTCACCCCACACAGGCTCTGACCTACCCTCAGCCGGTACCCCCTCAGGAATTTTTAGGAATAATTTTGTATAGTAAATTAAAATAAAAGCAAGCCTAGATTAGGTGTAGAGCATACATGAAACAGGTCATCCGCCGATGGGGGTTGGGGGGGTCTGGCGCCGGCCGGGGGGGGGGGTCTGAGCCAAAATTTTCGGAGGAGGGTAGGGCACTAAAAAACGCTCAAAAATCGAAAAAATTGCAATTTTTGGGCTAAAAATCGCCAAAAATCGCTAATTTGGGCTGAAATACAGCTAAAAAGTGCTGTTTTGCAGGCGATTTTGGCAATTTTTGTGTCTGAAATTGTAAAAAAATTGCAAAAATTTGCTCAAAATTCACTTGCCAGAAAAATCGGAGGGGGGTCTGGCCTAAGTCGGGTGGGGGGCAGACCCCCAGACCCCCCTGTTAAATGTATGGAGTAGAGCTCAGAACAGCTCGTTTTAACCTATTTTAGCGAAAAAATAAGCCTAAAAGCTTTAGTTTCAGTCAAAACTCGGACTTTTTAGCTTACCATCACCTCAAGCCCCCTGAGGCGCTGCTAACCCCCTCAGGATCCGGAAATTTACCACCCCCTCAGCCGAAATGCTAGCCCTGGTCAGCACCCCGGCAATATTTTATAACAAATTTTTGAAGATTTGTTGGCTTTTTTACAGATTTTATTCTCAACTCAAAAAAGGATTCTTCGTTTGAATAGAATAAGTTCAGATATGACGTAGAATTGCAAGGAGTATGGTGTTATGATACGCTTATGGATCTGTGAAAACTGATTTCATTGTTAGAAATTGACCTTTCTTTCCAAGTCTGTACAACTGATTGAAATTCAGGATATACATGTACTAGGGGCTTGGGGCTTACACACTAGCTAGAAAGGGTGAACCCCCGAGACGGTTTAGGGACCCCCAGCCGGCCGAAAAATACAAGTACTAGTAGTGGCACCAGTACTAACGAACTGACCCAGAAATCACTAATTTTAACTTAAAATTCGATTAGAAACCCTTTGAAAACCGAAATTGGCCTTTCCGCTGCTCATATTTAATAGGAATCAGTGTTTTTGGAAGCTCATATTATCGTTTTTTTGCATTTTTTAGCTCTAAAACGCTATTTGGCGGCTAAAAATAGCAATTTTTAGCCTCTTTACTGAGAAAAACGTGCGAAAAACCGCATTTCCAAGCATTTTGAAAGTTTAAACTCCCTCTGTGCGAAACACACCCTCAACCCCTCAGACGGAACCCCCACGCCGGCCCGCACCTGTTACATGTATTATTGAGGGGGAGGGAGTTTGCTAGAACGGCCGACCGACTTACATGCCAAGGAGCCGGTCCCTGTTGGTCGCACCGCTTGAAATAGAACCGGTAGACGTTGTAGCCCTCCATGCCCATAGACAAGTCGAAATCCATCACTTGGTAGAGACCTGAACACAACCAACTTTACTTGTCTTTCCAGATTCTCTGCCCCAGCCATGCATCTACAGGGTGTGCCAAAAAAAACAACCCAGCAGATTTTTTGCTGTAGCAACCGCAAATCTCAACCGATTTGAATGAATCCTTTTTTAAATGAAAGATAAATAAATTCTTGAAAGATTGATGTACCGTTTATTAAGATACCCTTCTTAGTTCCTGAGATATTTGTGCAGTGCAGAATAATAAAAAAATCCCTCTTGTTCACTGCCAAAATCACTGTTTTGATTTTGAGAGCCAATATCTCAGGAACTAAGCAGAGTACATTAATGAAAATTTCAGCAATCTTTTAAGAATTTATTTATCTTTCATTTAAAAAGGATTCATTCAAATCGGTTGAAATTTGCGGTTGCTACAGCGAATGGGTTCTTTTTTTGGCACACCCTGTATAACAGACGCCGGCGAGTCGGCTGTCTGCCTACCAGTCAGTGGCGTTCAGCGCAACCAACCGGGTACACAATTTCCAAAAGTTCTGAAACGCGTTTCAGCTCGTTTTAATCAATTAATTAATAAAAAGGCTAAAAATTGCAATTTAGACAGTAAAATTCAGTTTAACAGCAAAAACTACTACAGTCCATGTCAAAAGAGAGCGGACTGGCGGTTTTTCGTGAATAACTCATCTTATGGGTGTGTCGGAGCGCGTTTTGCAGCGTAACCAAAGTTGTAGAGGGGCTGTAGCTAAAAGTACCACCTACCGGAGTTTTCCACTTTGCATCCCAGGGATATAATACGGAAAATCACGTTTCTTAGTGAAAACATTGCCGCCAGTTAGTATCCCTGGGATATTAACTGGAAACGGCATGGGATATTAACCTGAACAGTGTTTTATCATAGATACAGTATGCGTGTGTAAAGAAAATTATTACAAATTTGACATAAACATCGCCGCCAAATACAGGGTGTCTCAAAAAAAATGATCACATTTCTTTTTACTGCCATTTCTGCAAATTTTGACCAAATAGGCTGAAATTTGGACTATAGGTGGCAAAATTCGGGGAATTTTATGTGTTAAAGTTTGGTGCACTAGGCTTGACTAATTCTCGAGAAATTTCAAAAAAAAGTGAAATTTGGCAATTTCAATAGCGAAAGTCGGTCACCGAAAAAACGTTACATTACATAATCGCCTAAACTCTAACGATAGCGTTGGAGTTCATGCGTCAACTTTTTACACAAGAATTACCCTGAACTCAGACATGGGCAAAGGGGGGGGCTGGGGGGGGGTTGGCCCCCCCCTCAGGCTCTGACCTACCCCCCCTCAGCCGGCCGCTACCCCCCTCAGGAATTTTTTGGAAGATTTTTGTATAGAAAATTATGATAAATATATGCCTGGATTAGGTGTAAATGAGCTCAGAATAGCTTATTTTAACGTATTTTGATGAAAATAAGCCAAAAAACCTTGATTTTAGCCAAAAATCGGACTTTTTGGCCTACCACCCCCTCAGCCCCCCCTCAGGCGCTCCTACCCCCCCTCAGCCCCCCCTCAGGAATTGAAAATTCTACCCCCCCTCAGCCGAAATGCTAGCCCATGTCTGCCTGAACTTCTGCGTTTACACTCCAAATTTCATCCAATTCCGACAAAAATTAGAAAAGATACAGGAAAAGGGAAATGTTTCCATTTTTCGGTGACCGGCTTTCACTATAAAATTACCAAATTTCACTTTTTTTGAAATTTCTCGGGAATGAGTCAAGCCTAGTGCACCAAACTTCAACACATAAAATTCCCCGAATTGTGGCACCTATGGTCCAAATTTCAGTCTATTTGGTGAAAATTTGCGGAAATGCAGTAAAAAGAAATGTGATCATTTTTTTTGACGACCGGTTTTCCCTATTGATTTAACAAATTTCACTTTTTTTGAAATTTCTCGGGAATGAGTTAAGCCTAGTCCACCAAACTTTAACACATAAAATTCCCCGAATTTTGGCACCTATGGTCCAAATTTCAAGCTATTTGGTCAAAATTTGCGGAAATGGCAGTAAAAAGAAATGTGATCATTTTTTTTGAGACACCCTGTAGTATCCCATGGGATATAAAGCGGAACCAGGGTCGATGTAATATCCCAGTGGGATATTAAGTGGGGAGGGATACTAAGTGGAAATCTCCGGTACTAGCTGAGAAAAAAATGAAATGACCTAGTGGTGGCAAAACCGGGATTACGGTATCCGGGCCTATTCAGGGTTCTTATGCATCAGAATCGATGTAAGGCTAAATTTTCCACCGTAGCTGTGAGTTGCAGGCGAATTGGTTGAGTTGGTCCTGAGTTATTTCAATAACCCAAGAAATCTGAAAATCGGCAAAAATGGCCATTTTTAGCATTTTCGGCCAACTTCGACAGTGAATATCGCTGGAACCGTTTCATCTAGAAGCAATATGAATACATACATTTTTGAAATCCCCGATGTCTGTAGATTCCAATTCACTGAAAAACCAGCGTTCATCCGACTACGGAAAAATCTGATTTTTTTCGCTGCGCAAATTTGCATTACCATGGCGCGTTGCGCAGATTAGGTTACACCACAGTGCGGGCCGTTCCAGAATTTTGGTTATGAAGCAAAAGGCGCTCCTACGCACCCATAAGAAGTTGGATGGTGTTTTCGGGTCGGAGGAAAGGACGGTCGGAGTGAGGAGGTTGGTCTTTCCAGCTAGGCAGTAGATGTATGGTCTGAATTGGGCAGTAGTAAATAGAGTGCGAATTGTTATTGGGTGTATTAGTAGCCAGAGACCCCTAGTTTCTAAGACAGCTCCTGACGTCGTTGATCTCTGCTCCAACTAGCGATCGACCGGAACCAAAAATTCCCTCCGGAACCGGACCGGAACTACACTAGTTACGGCCGGAACCGGAACTTTTCAGCGGAGGCTAAAAATTCGAAATTGCTCCCAGAACTAAAAATTCCAGCTGAAAACTGCAGAAGACAGCTACTACTGTTTAAGCGCCAAAAACATAGAATTAGTTTTAGTTTACTGATTTCTCATAGAATCCTACATTCCCCCATACACCCTTGATGATTTTGCTTTCTTTAGATTTGGGACGCAATCTCTTTATTTTGTTTTAATTTACGCCTTTAAAATATCGAAACAATTCGGTTGTGCGCAAGCTGGATAGTCCCCCACTCAGCCAACTGAGCGACTGGGTATTGGATTTTCAGGTATGGTTGGCCTCTAGTAGAGTAGAGTAGTAAGTACCGTCGTATCGGAAGCCTCTGTCCGGCGCGTAGGCACTGGGTAGATTGTGACCGCGCAAGACGCGAACGTATCTGTCGGTGCCTTTGTTCTTGCTCAGCGCTAAGTTGCATCCGTCCAGCCTTTGATCGCAGCTTTGAGGCGCTGTGCGTAGATTCTACAACAACTACTTAGTCAGTGTGCCCAACAAACAGAACACCATGCGGTCCGCAGCTTAGAGAGCGACAGCTAGCACGGTCAATGCTCAAAGGCTAACCATTTTCGACGTCAAATTTATAATTAACGGTGAAACATTAAAAACCTTTGGCAGACAAATGTTGTCGGAAAAAAATCGAGATTTTCTAACAAAAGTCAATTTTCTGTCAAAAAACATACGGAAAAGCCCATAGAAGTAACAGCTCATCTGCCGAAGGTGGTCTAGACCAAAGTCTAGGGGAGGGGTTTGGCTACTAAAAATCGTCAAAAATCGCTAAATTCCGGTCAAATACAGCTAAAAAGTGCTGTTTTGCAGGTAATTTAAGTGTCAGCAATTAAAAATTGTAAAAATTTGAACAGAAAATGGGAATGGGTCGGAAAAATCGTCTCGAGCGGTCCCCAGTATCCGGCCATTTCGGGCCAGCGTGTGGTTGCGTGCTACGTCAGGCAATAATAATGTTTGGGGACGCACTGGGATTACTGTACTAATCGAAGTGAGGCACGGGCCAGCATTTATAAGACAAGGTTATCAGATAACAATTCAATTTGTAGCATACATGTAACAGCTCCGGGCCGACCTGGGGTAGGGGGTTTCCTCAAGTGGGGGGTCTCAAATTTCAAAAAGCTCCAAAAGGCCTGGAAATGCGCTTTTAGCACGTTTTTTCGTAAGGACGCTAAAAATCGCTATTTTAAGCTGCCAAATAGCGTTTTAGAGCTAAAAACAAGCCAAAAATGACAAAAAGGGCTTCCAAAAACACCGATTTTGCTTAAGACTGGTTTTCTGTAATAACCGACTTTTTCATGAGACCATATGTACTAGAGATGTTCCATGGAAAATTTCCAATGGAAAAAAAGGAAAATTTCTGGAAATTTTTTGTAGGGGGTCGGAAAAAAATGGAAAATATTCATTACTGCTTTTTAATGAACCTGACGCGTTTAGCGCTCTTAATGCGATCAAAGAAACGTGAATCAGGTCTATTTCTAGTTGCATTTCCGTATTAGGTTCAGTTTGTTCGGTAAATTCTCACTTTTGTTCCTGATTAAGTGGTCAGAAGATAAATTCGGCGCCCACAAAATTAAGAAGACGAGAACACTTTTTCTTTGAAAATTTACGCTGCAGTTTTAGTGCCTAAAATAGCGTCAGGACGTCCTAAGGACGATGTTACGTGGTCTCATTTTACCGTTAAAACAGAGGAAGGGAAGAAAGTTGCTTATTGTTGTTACTGTGAGTCGCGCTATCTGAATAATGTAACCAGAATTCACAAGCATTTGGTAGACAAGTGCAAGCGATTTCCATTGCCTGCGCGCCAGGCCTATCTCAGTCTCTCTACTGGTACCAGAGTACGCTGTTCCGCTCCCGCCAGCTCTTCCGGCAACTCTCCAGCAGCAGAACAGCTGGTTCAAGCTGCTGCCGCCGACAGCGATGACAGTCAGGTCTCAGCTCCTCCACAACCGAAAAAAACCAGACAGTCCTCTTTGCTTGGTGGTTCACTACAACCGGAATCGACAAGATAACCCGCAAACAGCAATCCGAGCTGAGCCAGATGTTTCTGAGAGCTATGGCAACAAGCAACATGGCTGCCGCGTCGGTGGCTCAGTGGGTAGCTCGCTGCCTCTGAGTCACGGCGGCCGCTGCATCCCTAGCGGTTGTAGTGGTTCATCCTCTCGGCGTGGCAAGTTTCTTGCTGCAAAGAGTTGGTCGTCGGCACAACGCTCCACCCAGGCCACCGAAAGCTGGTTACAGCGAATAGGTAAAATGGGAACCAACTGGATCTGCCATTGCACCAAAGCCGCTCCTACAGCATGCCACATTGGAGAAAAGATCAACGACGTCAGGTGCCGACTGAGAAACCAGCAATAAGGCCAATACCGGTTTGGCCTCTTCGCCGGGCGGCCGTTGGGAGCTGTCGGCACCATGACGTCACCACGCCAGGCACTCTCCTAGTACCTGGCGCCCAACAGCATGGCTAGAGTGGCTTGGCAGTGAAAGGAGGGCAAACGTCCGAGATGACGAATACGGGGGTTGCGCAATGGACCGCAGAGGTCTGAGCGTAGGGCCGTAAGGCCCCCCCCCACACATCGGATCGGATCGGAAGCAACATGGCTCTGAATTCATTCGAGACAGAGGAGTGAGAGAGTTTCTTTCAAAAGCTGCGCCCTGCTTTTCAGATCCCTGGCCATAAAGCACTTTCTACAACCTTTCTGGCCAGAGAGTATGATGAGGTGGTGCTTCTAGAATGAAACAAGCCCCTAGGCTGAGAGAAGAAGATAGTGAAAAATGTGCCGATACTGTTGAGAACACCGATTCTGACGTTGACATTTCCCTTGATGACAGTTTAGAATCTGCTTCCGATCTCGATACATAGGCTGTTGTTGCGTAGTTAGCTTCCGATACATTACATGTTTGCAGTCATTTGTCGGTTGAACTCTCTTGTCTGGTCTGAATTAAACTCTATCTGTTGTTAAAAATATTATAATGCATAGAAAAAACAAAAAAGCTGTCTAGAATTATCTACTTATGAGTTGTCTTTCGGCCCCAAAGGATTAGTGGATTTGACGCTCCAATCCAAACGTAGTACTGTAGACGCGCTATGCTACTTCGAGACGATCGTGTGTGAGGCGTGGCAGAACTCCTCAAACCACCAAGTCCCAACAAAAGTTGCAGCAGTGTTCTGGGATGTGAGTAAAGCATTCGACTCTGTTCCGCACGGCAAACTGCTCACCTGTCTCCAAGCTATCTATGGTGTGCCTGATTATCTGCTCTGCATTTTAAAGTCATATTTGTCTAATCGAAGCCACTACGTTCGCATAGGTAAGGCCAAGTCGAGTGTACGGGAGGTAGTCAGTGGTACGGTACAGGGTAGCGTACTTGGACCTAAGCTTTTCTCTGCCTATATTAATTCGGTGTGCGCATTGCAGCTGTCTTCTCAGATTATTTGTTTCGCCGATGATTTAGCGATTGTGCGCATGCTTGACAGTCCCGTGGCTGAAGGGGAGCTGAGGCAGGATTGTGAAACCATATCAAATCACTTCCAACAACTTTCACTTAATCCCAATCTCTCCAAAACTAAACATATGGTGTTCACCCTGTCTAGTAATCCTTTGCATGGAAAACTGTCCAAACAACTAATGATTGATAATTCAGTAGTAGAGCAGGTCAGCAACTATAATTACCTAGGCGTTCGTCTGGACTCCAAATTGTCATATGACGTGCATGCATGTGTCAAAGTGGCGGCGGCTAAACGCATGCTCGGCTGTGTTTCTCGTATAGTGCGACCTTTCGTACCTGGAGTGGTTGGTAAAGTTTACCTGTCAGTCGTTCGCCCGTCTATGTTGGACGCCTGTCCCATTGTCTACCCTCAAACAGCCAGATGTCAGATGGCTGTGGAGCGAGTACAAAAGTTCGTATGCAAACTGACTCTGAACAATTTCAATCTTTCATACGTTCAAATGATCAGACACTTGCGATGGAAGCGAGTGGATGAAACTGTCACTGAGTACGGTCTGTGTCTAATTTATAAATACGTGCATGGTCTGCGAGTATTACCATCCGGGTGTGTAAATGTGGCAACTGCTCAAACCGTTCGTCGCTCTCAGCGCTTAGTGCGTAACAGTCGTCAACTTGTTTTGCCTACTAACACGCTAAATAGAACGGCCACCTCCTTTTTCTGTGTGTTCGGTAAAATTTGGAACAGCTTAGCCTCTGATGTTGTTGAACTGGATTTGAATGACTTCAAAAATAGAATGAAATCTATGAGTCACAATGCCTATAACGTGAATCTGTAATTTGGTGTTCTTTCATTTCTCTCCTGTGTATGTACTGTATGTTATGTGTGTGCGCAAGCATATTCTAGTCAGTGTACACATCATGTTTCCACCCTGCCTTTGTGCTGGTGGTATGTTGTACACGTGCATTAACTGCACAAAATTTGAAGAAAAAAAAAATCCCGAGATACAGCCTTCTGAAAATCGGCCCGCTTAACTATGGGACCAAAATTTCAAACTCGAATTTCTACCCTACCAGCTGGAGTTGGAAGATAAAAACTTGGGTTTTTGCGTAACTTTTGGAGTACTTTTAGAATCTGCAGTCCAATTTTGTGTTAGAAGGAAAAAAATTTTTTCCGACCTTTTTGGCGGACCATAACTCGGCTGGTACCCCCCTAGAGGCGCTTTTTTATTTCATAACTTTGTAGCGCTTTTTAAAAGCTTCATTTTGGTATAGGATATGCTACGATTGCTGGTGGCCAATCCAGTGAAAATTGGCTTCAAATGTCACCAACTCGAAAAATTCGCATGTTTCACTATAGACATAATTTTCCAAATCGAATTTCTGACTTAATAAACGGAGTTGAGCTTTGAAAATTTGGGTTTCCAGAGTACCTTCAGTGTGCTTTCGGAATATTTAGTGGATTTAGAATTTCAAGGAAAAAAATTTTTTTGACCTCTTTGGCGGGCCATAACTGGGCTGGAAACCCCCTAGAGGCGCTTTTTTATTTCATAACTTTATAGCGCTTTTTATAAGCTTCATTTTGGCATAGAATATGCTTCGATTGCCCGTGGCCATTCCGGTGACAATTGGCCTCATAGGTTATAAACTCGAAAAATTCCCTCATTTGGAAGGCAAAATTTTTATGAGTTCTCAACAACTGAGGCCAATTGTCACCGGAATGACCACGAGCAATCCAAGCATATTCTATACCAAAATGAAGCTTATAAAAAGCGCTATAAAGTTATGAAATAAAAAAGCGCCTCTAAGGGGTTTCCAGCCCAGTTATGGCCCGCCAAAGAGGTCGAAAAAAATTTTTTTCCTCGAAATTCTAAATCCACTAAATATTCCGAAAGCACACTGAAAGTACTCTGGAAACCCAAATTTTCAAAGCTCAACTCCGTTTATTAAGTCAGAAATTCGATTTGGAAAATTATGTCTATAGTGAAACATGCGAATTTTTCGAGTTGGTGACATTTGAGGCCAATTTTCATTCGATTGGCCACCAGCAATCGTAGCATATTCTATACCAAAATGAGGCTTTTAAAAAGGGCTACAAAGTTATGAAATAAAAAAGCGCCTCTAGGGGGGTTCCAGCCGAGTTATGGCCCGCCAGAGGTCGAAAAAAAGTTTTTTTTCTTCTAACACAAAATTGGACTGCAGATTCTTAAAGTACTCCAAAAGTTACGCAAAAACCCAAATTTTTATCTTCCAACTCCAGCTGGTAGGGTAGAAATTCGAGTTTGAAATTCTGGTCCAATAGTTAAGCGGGCCGATTTTCGGAAGGCTGTATCTCGGGATTGGAGCGTCAAATCCACTAATTCTATGGGGCCAAAAGACAACTCATAAGTATGTATTAGTGTACCAACTTACAGCTCTGTAGCCCAAAGTTTCAATTTTGGGGTCTCAATACTGAGACTCGATCGGTTCAGAGACCGACTCTTAATTCTTGAAAAGATGGTGTAAATTTTATCAAGATAGTCTGCTGAGTTCCTAAGAAAAGACGCTCGAAATCAAAACAGACTCTGGCAACAAACAAGAGCGATTCGGCTGCACTTCATAATAAGCTGATTCCCACTGCTGGGAGCTAATCAGACTTTACTGGTGAAGTAAGGAGTGTGTGTGTCACTAGTAAAGCCTCGTGACCTTAGCCCTTAGCTGTAGGAATCTGTTTTATTATGAATAATAAAAATCGCTGCTGTTCATTACGAAAATCTCTGATTTTACTCCGAGAGCAAATATCTCAGAAACCAACCAGTGGGGTCCTGGGGCGTCTAGGGTAGGGATGCAAATGGTATCCAGTATTATTTGGTATTATTCGGTATTTTTTGAGAAATGGTATTATTTGGTATTTGGTATTTTTGTATACCAAATAATACCGAATAATACCAAATAGTTTAAATAAAAGAATTGCTTGGACTTTCAGCTGATAATTCAGCTTGTTTTGCGATCGTGGTACATATGTTTTACAACATTTGAGCTCATTTTCCTCTTTATTTTCTTGCCTAAAACAGTAACAAAATGGATTAGAACTGTTTATATGGCTGTGATCTCAGTACAAAACGCTTAAAATTGATGTTTGAACTGAATGTTCCACTTTTGTCCAAACTTCTTAACCTGCCCCTGGGCCGTGTACATCGGAGATGCTTCCTGTATGACTGAAAAGCCCTTATTTGACTAGTCTGAGCTTACAGGCATGTGAACATGAGCTTCAGCACGTCATAGAGCTTGTTAAAATTCCTTTTCCACTAGTGCAGGGGTTATCTGAACGTGGTAAAGCTTGATTTTGGTCACGAAATCAGAAAGATAATCTTTTGCATTAGGATCCTAGTTCAGATTGCTTAGGACTTATTTTGAAACCTATTTGGTTTAATTTGGTTCAGAAAAAACCATTCACTATTTGGTATTTGGTATTTGCTATTTTTTATACCATTTGCATCCCTAGTCTAGGTGTCTAGACCAGACATTTTGTGGACCCCTAGACCCCACGCTGGCTATCATACATGTGCCGCGGGGGTAAGGGTACGGTTTACCCCGTCCCCTCGCCGGCCAATACAATAGCACCCCGTCGGCCGGCCATACCCCCTCCCCGACCGCCTCCCTGATTGAGAAAATTTTTGCTTATTTAAGGCAAAATAGGCCTTTTTTGGACTTTTTCCGCCCCCCCCCGAGATCTCCAACCCCGCCGGGATTTTTTCGGCCCACGTATGCTGGCCGGTACGCTACTATTAGGCGATGCCGATTAGGCGATGCCGATTAGGCGACGCCGATTAGGCGATGGTACTATTAGGCGACAAAAAACATTAATAGATAATAGTACAAGTCGTTAACTTACAGCTAACCAAGCCATCTGTCCTGACCGTTTCTAACTGTCCTGGCACTTGCCCCTATTCCCCAGCTTGCGCCGGGCACGCGAGCGGCCGTCGGGTCGGCCACATATATTTTGGGTTGCTATGTTCATTAACGCACTCGCTCACAGAGTTTCGCAGCGAGAATTTGATGCGGCGCGTCCATCCATCTGGCGCTTGTTCTGCGACATGCATACATGGGCCGGAAAAATGGGTTGGGGGTAGTCAAAGTCCGAAAATTTGAGGGTGGGCCTGCCGGTTTGGGGGAGGGCCGCGGCGATTTTAGCGTGTGGGGTCAGGAACAACAGTCGGCTTCAGGTTGGTGGGTGGGTGGATAGGGTCGTTTGGGAGGTAGAGCCCAAGTTGAGGTGTGGGCAACCCCCCCGGACCCCCTGCGGTCCATGTATGGTGACATGTGCAGAAATGTTTTCTACTCTACTAATGAGTGCTCAGTGAGTTGGAATTTATCCATCCATGGTGTTGCAGTTATTTTTTAAATTAGTCCTTGAAATTGCTTTTCTATTTTGTTAAATTTTGTTTTAATTGCAGTTGTGCTGTTTGCATTGTTGTGCTATGTTTTAGTGGTAACCTATTTTGCCGTACGGACTTATAGAAAAAAATTATTTCTGTCGCCTAATAGTACCGTCGCCTAATAGTACCGCTAAATCGCCTAATCGGCGTCGCCTAATCGGCGTCGCCTAATCGGCGTCGCCTAATCGGCATCGCCTAATAGTCCTGCTTCGTATGCTGGCTATGGATAAAAGCTAGAAGATTTTTATGCACCAATCAGTAATTTAGGTATTGGGACACAAAATAAAAAAGCACAGCACCCATATTCTGCTGGTGTACTAGAAATAGGCACTAGGCACCACTTGATTAGGGCGACTTCCAGTACCACTGGGAAGCGTTATTCTGCAACAACACTAGCACTCACTAGCCCCTCGGTCTTTGTAGACGGGCTGACTTGTAGTCAATTGAATCAATAAAAATTAGACTAACTGGTGTTGGGTGTATTTGGGTATTTTGCAGGCATTGGGATTGAGTGTAGGCGGCTGCACCGGCTTCTATTTACCATATCCTACTGTAGCTCTGCTCGAATTTTTAATTTCAACCCTGCCCAGCTGACATTTCACGCCAGCGGCCCGGCCGGGAAAGCTACCTATGCTACGTATAATGCAAAATTGCGTGTGCGGATACTACAGTAGAAAAGAAACTTATATAATTATGTAACAAATCTGATTGAAAAAAAGTGCTGAAAGAAAAGTTAGTTTTTGCTAAAGTTTTCAAATTGATGGTTTCGGAAAATAGCGCGTCAACCACTAAAAAGTCTCAAAAAAGTAGCCTCCTGAATAAGCCGAAATAATAATGAATGAACGTATTCAGACAGACATTCGGCTGGAGAAAACTAAAGCTTGAAGGCCGGATTCAAAAATTAAAGCCATAAAAATATGCACGGAGGAAAAAAGCGTCGGAGGGAAACGGAAAAAGAGTCTGTGCCAAAAAATTGCTTCCCAGCAGAAACATGGTCACTCGAGATGACCAGACACTTTGTTAGGCTATATCATTAAGCCATCGCATGACGTACAAGTGGGATAGGAAACTGACCTTTCGGTTGTTCTTGGTTCCTTTGAGATCGCGACCGCCACTACCGGTCAATACGAAGCAGTCTCCGTGGTCGACGTCATCCTCATAGCCGCCGTTCAACACCACCGAATAAGCACACAACTGATCTCCGTGAATGCCAGCTACGAGGGGTCGGTGCGCCCCGGCCCAACTCGCTTCTTCGCGACAGTAGAAGGTAAAGCCGATTGGCACGTCTGAATTGAGCTCGGTTTATCATTTTAAAAGACATATTTTTAAGAACCGGCAGGTCCCGATATGTCGCCGGAACTATACTTTTTGTGTGATGAATCAATAGGTGTCTAGTAGAAAACACCACAACCGCGCTGTTTTCGCTCTCCGATACCGCTTAGGGCATTTATGGGCAAAAATCTGTTTTTCGACATTTTCAACTCGTTCTCCGGTGTGCAATTGCCGATCGCGGACATATCACTGCAACCACAAAATTTGGTGCTGATCGATTCAGTCCAGCGTGAATACCGGTGATTTTAGGGAGTATTTTAAAAAGTGAAAAATATTTTTTGACGTCCCCCGCAGATTTCGGTCATACTTTTTTGGGTAGATAGCGCACGTTGTCCTTTACACGGTGTTTTCACTTTTTTTTGGCACTGGCTTTGGAGTTATTCATGTTTCAATTTCCCAAAAAAATTTTGCGGTATCTTTCAGAATTATCCACAGCTCTGACGTCCCTGAAGCCAGAGCGACCCGCGGTAGAGTGTTTGACGCAGAATGTGATGGGATATCCAACCACATACGCGAAATCGATGGACGACCACATGACCACATAAACCAGAGTGGCATCCATTAAGTCAAAGTTTCGATCGAAAATGACGCAATCTCCTACCTGGTTTTCTTCAGATTTTTACGCTTGCTGCCGAATTAGTTGGTAAAATGGTGCAGATTCAGCTGTCAAATGATAGCTGAATTTCTTGCGATTCCGAAAATGACCATATTTTTGCTCTAGAGCTCCTTGTTCTCACGATACGGGCATTTAAAAATATTTGCGAAGAAAATGACTGCACTTGTTTGAAATCACCCTTGTTTGAAAGGTGACTCAATTCAATCATATGCACGATTCATAGCCGTCAAATTCGCATCAACTAATGCAGTTTTCAACACTACTTATAAAAATTACAGTGGTTTTTCAATACGACCAGTCCAGAGCGACTTATTTTCACCTGGAAATTAGCAGGTCAAAATAGGCCAGAAACACTGTTTAGTTTATTGATAGTAGATTCGCTTCAGAAATGCCGAAACACAGACTATCTATCTCTTGGCTGTAAGTGGAAATTGGGTCATTTCGAACGAAACTTTGAGTCGATGCCACTCTGGTTTATGTGGTCGTGGATCGATTTCGCTATGTAGTTGGATAACCTATAACATTCTGCCACAAACACTCAACCGCGGATTGCTCTAGCTTCAGGGACGCCAGAACTGCAGATAATTCTAAAAGTTTATTTAAAAAAATTAAAACATGAATATCTCCAAAACGGGACCGATGCCAAAAAAAGTGAAAACACAAACGTGTAGAGGACGACGTGCTCTATCTACCCTAAAAGTATGACCAAAATCTCCATGGGACGTCAAAAAACAATTTTCACTTTCCAAAATACTTCCTAAAATCAACGGTATTCACGCTGGCCTGAATCGATCAGCACCAAATTTTGTGGGTGCAGTGGTTATTGTAACACTAATTTATGCTGAAGATATGACCGCGATCGGCAATTGTACACTGGATAACAAGTTGAAAATCTCCAAAATCACGTTGTTGGCCATAAATACCCTTAGCGGTGTCGGAGAGCGAAAACACTGCAGTGGTGGTGTTTTCTACTAAACACCTATTGATTCCTCGCATAAAAAGTATAGGTCAGAAAATTTCATGTTCCACCGGTATAACGGGACCTGCCTGGTTCTTAAAAAATACGGCTCTTAAGATGCATTTTGCGAGAAAGTCAGCTTTGAGGGGGCAAGCAGGGTCATCTCACGGATCTGGCTGATATTAATATTTGTTAAAATAGAGCTCAGTCGAAGACCAACGGTGCATGCCCGGCCACCAGCAACCCCCTGGAACCGGAGCTACACCCCCTCAAAGTTGGGTCGGCAGCAATTTTCGGGCTCATTTTCATGTGTCTGACAGTCTCCATTCAAACGATCACCCTTCATTCATTTCTTAAGCTATGATCCCAATTCGCACACGGTTTTGTAGCTGCTCCAACGGCCTTTCATTTTCTGGTACTCCCGATTCCAGATCATAGCTGGCTAGCGAGACATTCTCCGAAAACTACGAAATTTCCGCAAAATTCCACTCCGTTTTTTTTTCGAAAAATCTTTATAACTTTTTATCCAAAGGCCCTGCCAAGCTAATGTTTTAACAAAAGTTAGGTATGAATTGGCCAAACAAAATGAGTGCACTAAAGTGTGCTGTTTAGGGGGGTATGGGGGTGTTCGAAAAAAATTTTTTTCGGCAAAGCTTAGTGGTTCGCATACTGTTATATGCAGTTTTGTGTGCTGAGTTCGAAAATGCATTCAGTTTAGCTAGATTCGATCTGGATCGGCAGAAATTGGCGTCCAAAGTTGAGACCAAGCCTATTTCTTGAGTGGAACTACTCGCTAGTATGACCATTAAACGCGGTGCAATGCAGTTTTTCTTATGTAGTTTTTGCTGCTGATTTCGAAAATAACCTTATTTTTGCTCTACGTTGCCTAGTTTTGAAGATATCGGCATTTTTATGAGTTGGGAAGAAAACGGCTGCACTTGCTATAACATGCTCGTGTGAAAGGTGACTGAATTCAGTCGCATGTAGGGTACAGAGCCATCAAATTTATATCACCTAATGCAGTTTTTGTCGCTGATTACGAAAATGACATCTGTTTTTCAATCTGACCGCTCCTGAGCTACTTATGTAATTTTTATGTCCTGGTACTCAGACAATAAGTTATCTGTCAAATCTTGGCATAACGTGGTATCTATCTGGTGCAGTTTTCTCCGCTGATTCAGAATATCATCATATTTTTGCGCTACGGCCACACAGTCGCAAGTTATGGACCTCTGAAATTTCGTTAAGAAACATGCAGTGAGAAGCCATAATCCTGAAATAAACGTTCAGCATTCATGGATTTCTGAAGGGAACCTTTTGTCAGCCAATAGTGTACCCGACCTATTTTGACCTGCTGAGTTCTATCTAAGCTGAGACCTGCTGAGTGCTTAGTTTGTTTTAATCTTTAATTACTCCTTTTGCAGATATACGAATATTAATGCAAATTTGGTTTGATCAGTAATATCTCAAAATTGAACAGCAGTAGAGAAAAACAAGGATTTTTCGAAAAAAACGGAGTGGCATTTTGCGGAAATTTCGTAGTTTTCGGAGAATGTCTCGCTAACCAGCTATGATCTGGAAACGGGAGTACCAGAAAATGAAAGGCCATTGGAGCAGCTACAAAACCGTGTGCGAATTGGGATCATAGCTTAAGAAATGAATGAAGGGTGATCGTTTGAATGGAGACTGTCAGACACATGAAAATGAGCCCGAAAATTGCTGCCGACCCAACTTTGAGGGTGTGTAGCTCCGGTTCCAGGGGGTTGCTGGTGGCCGGGCATGCACCGTTGGTCTTCGACTGTGCTCTATTTTAACAGATATTAATATCAGCCAGAACCGTGAGATGACCCTGCTTGCCCCCTCTCTTCGGCACCAAAGCTGACTTTCTCGCAAAATGCATCTTAAGAGTCAGTTCGCGAGAGAATCGACCCTGCTATGTGCAAGTCGAAAAATCGGCCATCGTGAAAACTTAGCCCTGGGGTCTCCGGTTTGGGGAAGTTGTACCTAACGATGACTTGTGCTAAAACTGAAGAGCACAGCCCTCTAGGTGCCCTGGTCCGGCAGAGCCAGCCCTCGGAAGCAGGGTGGGCAACCATCAAAATCGGACTGTCAATAGGTCATGTTTGACTGAGTGTCACTTGCGGTCCAAAGCAGCTAGAACGTTGTGCTTGGTGCCAAACGAATCGTTATGACATGGGCTTTCGTTTGCCGCATAAGTAGTACTGTTCCGCTGTTTCGTTCTCTAACCACGACATCGAATGTGAAAAAATCCGCAAAAAAATTTCATGGAGATGTTCACTAAATTAGATTTTTCTCGAAAATAAAAAAGTTACCCTCGGGATTTTTTTATATTTTATAGCCCTGTGAATTGCGCTTCTAACGGTGTATAGAAAGTGGCAAAAACGCATGCCTCTGCATATCAAATTTCCACTCAAACTTCAAAGATAACCAAAAATTCGCCTATTTACCACTATGTATGTATGTATGTATGTATGTATGTATGTATGTATGTATGTATGTATGTATGTATGTATGTTTGGCATCAAGCACAACGTTCTAGCTGCTTTGGACCGCAAGTGACACTCAGTCAAACATGACCTATTGACAGTCCGATTTTGATGGTTGCCCACCCTGCTTCCAAGGGCTGGCTCTGCCGGACCAGGGCACCTAGAGGGCTGTGCTCTTCAGGTTTAGCACAAGTCATCGTTAGGTACAACTTCCCCAAACCGGAGGTCCCAAGCCTGAGTTCGATTTTTCGACTTGCACATAGCTGTGAAGAACAAGGGTCGATTCTCTCGCGAACTGACTCTTAATAGTCCCGGAGCCGCTCAAAAGCAGAATTTACCTGGAACATGACCGGAGACGTTCATTCGAACTTTAGAGGGCTTGTTGAATCGGAAAAACGGTTTAGTGGTCATAATTTTCCGGCCGCACCAGATATCATTGGCATCGACATCTTCCCGAGCACCGCGGTACGCACTGTCAGCCGAGCCCTTTCCTCTCTTCTCCTCCTCATCTCCGAACGTGTCGTAACGTACTGGCGCCTGAATGTACACACCAAATACAGGGTAGGCCAATTATCTATCGCTGGGTTCGTATTGCTGCAACTTTTCTCTTCGTTAATCGATTGCGCTCAAACTTTAGCACAACATAGCAAATGCTCAGAATTTTTACGCTCTAAGTTTTGGCCAAGTCTGCCACTTCATCCAGTAGTTATGCACTTCCACATGTCGACGTGTTACAAAAGCTACAGCAAGACAAAGCCCCAAATAGATAAATGTGTCATCCTTTGCTGAAAGTGACCGCAGACACTTGGAAGTGCATAACTTGTGCTTGAAGTGACAGACTTGGCCGAAATTTTTGAGAGCAAAAATTCTGAGGATGTGTGCATGTTGTGTTGAAATTTCAGCGAAATTCATTAACAAGCGCAAAAGTTACACCAGTAGGTACGGCGACCATTTTTAATAATTCGCGCTACAACAACGAAAATATGCTAAAAGGGCCGATAGCATTACCACATATGACAATTCAGGCAAAAAACCGCATTCGATTTCATTAAAAATCAGAAAAATGCGATTTAATAACAGCCGCCTGCGAAGGACTTTTTTATGGCGCACTTGGTACTAGTTTTAATTATGGGCATAGATTTGAATAACTCGCGATACAAGAAAAAGTTTATGCTAAAACGGCGATAGCATGACCGGATGCGATAAGTTACGCAAAAAACCGCACTTGATTTCATGAAGAATTAGAGAAATTCGGGTTTAAAACAGTTTTTTGTGTGAGCCGCGCAGTTTAGTAATTAGCATTTGGTCGCACGTTTGAACTGGGACTGATTTTCTGTGGCGCGATTTACGAAGATGCAACCCACTTGATTGTTTAAAATCTACTAGAAGGCCGTGAATATCCGTAACACAGCTAAATTAATGCGAAAAAGTATGATTGCAAGCGTTGCACAAAATAAAATACTGAAATAGGAAAAATTTAGGGTTACAGAAACTTCAACACCGTTTGTGGGGTTAACGACAAACAGCAGAGAGCCAATTCTTGTATCATTCGAAAGCCTGAAGTCACTGTACTCAGAACCGATTGAAACCCTTTCGCCAAATTCATCGTTTTATGACGACAATCAGGAACACGAAAAAAATCCACGAAAAAGCCGATTTTCAGTAGTTAAGAAAGAATCCAATTTGTGGGGACCGCGTCAAACTGCGCTAAGAAAGAGTGGTGCTATATAGGTAACAAGTTACGCTGATTTCAAATCCGATTGAAACCAATTTGAATAAACTCTCCTTTCAACAGAAAATGGACGTTGAAAAACGACGAATTCAGTTTTTGAGAAAAAAATGCCCTTTAACGGCTGAACTATGGTTCAAAATGCCTCTTTTTCGATAGCTCGTACTCTGTTTCGTATAAGTACTACCTACCATCAATAAGCGACCATAAAAAAGAATTTGCGCTTGAAGTTGCGAAAACCGTTTTCGGACCATATTTTGGCCGTATTTTTGTATTATCTAAAACGGCGCAGCCGGACGTAGCTTGCTCATCCCCAAGTCTACACTTTATACTCAACATAGTAAGGCCGACTGACTTTTCCTTCTAGTCTGATTGACCTTCTGCTGGGTCGATTTTCAGTAGCATCGAGTTTCCGACGTTTCTTGCTAGCGGGTGCAGAACTGGGCGATGGAGCTTTAGGTGCAGACCCAACCGGAGCCTCTTTGATCTGAACTGACTGCAAACAAAGGAACACGTCTGTCATGTCATAATCAAATGAGCAGTGGAACAGAAATAAAACTGCCTGGGGGTCTGCCCAAATTTTGGGAGGGGGTTGGGCACGAAAAACTCAACTCAACTCAACTCAACTTTATGCGCAGATCGACACCAAAAATATGGTAAAACTAAACGCTCAAAAATCCTAAAAAATCGCATTTTTTCGGCTAAAATCGTCAAAATCGCTAATTTGGGATGAAATACAGCTAAAAAGTGCTGTTTTACAAGGCGATTTGGGCAATTTTTATGTGTGAAGAAATTGCAAAAAAACGCAATAATTTGCTCAAAAAATTACTTGCCAGAAAAATCATCTTGGAGGGGGTTCCTATCCGGGGAGGTCTGGCCTAAGTCGGGCGGGCGCAGAACCCCAGACACCCCTGTTACATGCAGACATGGACTAGCATTTCGGCTGAGGGGGGTAGAATTTTCAATTCCTGAGGGGGGCCTGAGGGGGGTCGGAGCGCCTGAGGGGGTGGTATGCCAAAAAGTCCGGTTTTTGGCTAAATCAAGGTTTCTGGGCTTATTTTTCATTAAAATAAGCTAAAATAAGCTATTCTGAGGTCATTTACACCTAATCCAGGCATATTTTTATTATAATTTTCTATACAAAATTCTTCCAAAAAATTCCTGAGGGGGGTAGCGGCCGGCTGAAGGGGGGGGGTAGGTCAGAGCCTGAGGGGGCCAAGCCCCTCAGCCCCCCCTTTGCCCATGTCTGGTTACATGTATGGGTATTTCACAACTTCTACATTGATATTTTAAACAATTTATGTTTCTTTTTGAAAAGTGACCATCTGCACTTTTAAAGAGACTACCCATATTTTATATAAGTTAAGTAATTGGCAGCGATTAAAGGTTTGGAGCAAACAGGCGCATAAACACTCCCAGTTTAGCTAAAATAGTAACATTTTATGGTATTAAACCAAGTTCTAACTCATACAAGATACACAAGTTGTCTTCTGCAATATGCAATTTTTCGATGCTCAGAGCAATTTTAAACTTTTTAACCCAACTTAAAAAAGTTCCAGTTCCGGCATACATGTAACAGGAAGTCTGGGGTCTGCCCGACTTAGGCTGGACCCGCCGGATGGGACCCCCCAGAGACGGTTTTTCCGACCCCCCTCCGATTTTTCTGGCAAGTAATTTTTTTGCACATTTTTGCGATTTTTACAATTTCAGGCACAAAAATTGCCAAACAGCACTTTTTAGCTGTATTTGAGCCCAAATTAGCTATTTTTGACGATTTTTAGCCCAAAAATTGCGATTTTTCCGATTTTTGAGCGTTTTTTAGTGCCCAACCCCCTCCCAAAATTTGGGCTCAGACCCCACCGGCCAGAGCCAGACCAGCCAACCCCCCTTCGGCGGATCACCTGTTACATGTGAATTCTGGTTCCGGTCGATGGCTACCTAAGCCTAAGCACAGGTCTACATGAAACCGATTTGCACTGCATTTACCCTTAATCTATTTAAGTCACTCACAAAATCTCTGAATTTGGGCAGCAATCCCAGTTGCCTAAGCATTTCGTCATTGCGCTTTCGATTCTCATTCCGTTGCTTTTCAATATCGCTTAGTACTCCACGGTCAGACTGGTGATGATTGACCGCAGCGAAACGACGTTTCGGCATACCTATAATTAGGGTTCCGACGATATATCGATATCCCAAGCGGTATCGCAGAGGGAAAATACCACAGTGGTGGTGTTTTCTACTAAAGACCTATTGATTCATCAGATAAAAAGTATAGGTCAGAAAATTTCATGTTCCGCCCTTATAAGGGGACCTGCCCCGTTCTTAAAAAATATGGCTCTTAACAGGAATTAACAGTTTCACAGTTTGACGAGGCCTGGTTGGGCCGCTGCCTAACCAGGGCGAGAAATTTTTAAAGAAATAGCTTTTAAAAACGCATTTAAAAGGTAGTCTTGGCGTAAAATTAACAGGAATTAACAGTTTCAGAGTTTGACGAGGCCTGGTTGGGCAGCTGCCTAACCAGGGCGAGAAATTTTTGAAGAAATAGCTTTCAAAAACGCATTTAAAAGGTAGTCTTGGCATAAATTAAGAGTCATTTTTTATAAGACCGGGGCAGGCGGCGGAACATGAAATTTTCTGACCTATACTTTTTATGTGATGAATCAATAAGTCTTTAGTAGAAAACACCACCACTGCGGTATTTTTGCTCTTCGATACCGCTTGCGGTATTTATGGCCAAAAACGTGATTTTGGACATTTTCAACTGGTTCTCCAGTGCGCAATTGCCGATCGCGGTCATATCTTCAGCATAAATTAGTCTTACTATGACCACTGCACCCACAAAGTTTAGGGCTGATCGATTCAGGCCAGCGTGAATACCGTTGATTTTAGGGGTTATTTTAAAAAGTGAAAAATAATTTTTTGACGTCCCTCGCAGATTTTGGCCCTACTTTTAGGGTAGATAGAACACGTCGTCCTCTACATGTTGGTGTTTTCACTTTTTTTGGCATCGGCCCCGTTTTTGAGTTATTCATGTTTTAATTTTCCGAAAAAATTTTGCGGTATCTTTTAGAATCATTCACAATTCCGGTGTCCATGAAGCTAGAGCGACCCGCAGTAGAGCGTTGGACGTAGAATGTGATGGGCTATCCAACCATATACGCGAAATCGATCTACGACCACTTATACCAGAGTGGCATCAAGTCAAAGTTTCGATCGAAAATTACCCAATTTCCAGTTTACAGTCTTGAAATAGACAGTCTGTGTTTCGGCACTTCTGAAAGTAATCTACTATCAATAAACAGTGTTTCTGGCCTATTTTGACCTGCTAATTTCAGAAATGACCTTAGTTTTACTTTATACCCTTCCAATTTCAAGATGCAAGTTTACCATAGTGTAATAAGTAGATAGTGTTATATCTCAAAATCTCGAGCTTATACAGAAAAATTAAGGTCATTTCTGAAATCAGCAGGCCAAAATAGACTAGGAACACTATTAATTGATGGTAGATTCCCTTCGGAAGTATTGAAACATAGCCTATCTATTTTAAGATTATGGCTCTCAAAAGTGTATATGTTGATGAATCTTCAGAGGTCCATAACTACCGACTGAGTTGTCCTAGCGCCAAAAGAAGATCATATTCAGAATCAGTGAAGAAAAATGCACCTAATAGGAAGCACTTGATGCTTCGGTTTCATAAATCACTAACGATGTGAATGCCAGGGCACCAGGAGAAAATAAGTCGCTCAGGACTGGTCATATTGTAAAACCACTGTAATTTTTATAATTAGTGTTGAAAACTGCATTAGGTGATGCAGATTTCACGGCTATGTATCCTGCATATGATTGATTTGAGTCACCTTTCAGACCGGAATGATATAACAAGTGCAGTCATTTTCTTCGCAAATATTTTTAAATGCCCATATCGTGAGAACAAGGCACTCTAGAGCAAAAATATGGTCATTTTCGGAATCGCAAGAATCTCAGCTATCATTTGACGGCCGAATCTACGCCATTTGACTAATTAGTTCGGCAGCAGGTGTCAAAATCTGAAGAAAACCAGGTCGGAGCTTGCGTCATTTTCGATCGAAACTTTGACTTAGTGCCACTCTGGTATAAGTGGTCGTAGATCGATTTCGCGTATATAGTTGGATAACCCATCACATTCTATGTCCAACGCTCTACTGTGGGTCGCTCTAGCTTCATGGACACCAGAATTGTGAATGATTCTGAAAGATACCGCAAAATTTTTTTCGGAAAATTGAAACATGAATAACTCAAAAACGGGGCCGATGCCAAAAAAAGTGAAAACACCAACGTGTAGAGGACAACGTGTTCTATCTACCCTAAAAGTATGGTCAAAATCTGCGAGGGACGTCAAAAAATTATTTTTCACTTTTTAAAATAACCCCTAATATCAACGGTATTCACGCTGGCCTGAATCGATCAGCCCCAAACTTTGTGGGTGCAGTGGTCATAGTAAGACTAATTTATGCTGAAGATATGACCGCGATCGGCAATTGCGCACTGGAGAACCAGTTGAAAATGTCCAAAATCACGTTTTTGGCCATAAATACCCCAAGCGGTATCGCAGAGGGAAAATACCACAGTGGTGGTGTTTTCTACTAAAGACCTATTGATTCATCAGATAAAAAGTATAGGTCAGAAAATTTCATGTTCCGCCCTTATAAGGGGACCTGCCCCGTTCTTAAAAAATATGGCTCTTAACAGGAATTAACAGTTTCACAGTTTGACGAGGCCTGGTTGGGCCGCTGCCTAACCAGGGCGAGAAATTTTTGAAGAAATAGCTTTTAAAAACGCATTTAAAAGGTAGTCTTGGTGTATAATCAACCAGAATTAACAGTTTCAGAGTTTGACGAAGCCTGGTCGGGCAGCTGCCCAACCAGGGCGAGAAAATTTTAAAAAAACCCTATAATTTTCCCTGACCAGATCTGAAATTCCCTGACTTTTCCCTGACCATTTTTAAATCCCCTGACTTTTCCCTGACCAGTATGAACCCTGATTAATTAGCTTCTTATCAGAGTACGCCTCCAGAGCGGGCCCTATGTATACTGCTGCGGCTCCAGGGGCATACATGTAACAGGTCATCCGCCGATGGGGGGAGGGGGGTTGGGGGGGTCTGGCGCCGGCCGGGGGGGGGGGGGGGGGGAGCCAAAAGTGTGGGGGCGGGGGTGGGCACTAAAAAACGCTCTAAAATCGAAAAAAATCGCAATTTGGCTAAAAATTGCTAATTTGGGCTGAAATACAGCTAAAAAGTGCTGTTTTGCAGGCGATTTTGGCAATTTTTGTGTGTGAAAGTGTAAAAAATTGCAAAAATTTGCTCGAAAATTTACTTGCCAGAAAAATCGGAGGGGGGTCGGTGAAATCGTCTCGGGGGGGGTCCCATCTGGGGGGGGGTCTGGCCTAAGTCGGGTGGGGGGGGCAGACCCCCCAGACCCCCCCTGTTACATGTATGTCCAGGGGTACTTCTATATTTGGAAAACAAGCCCTCCAGAGCGTGCCCTATACTGATGCGTCTCTAGGAGTACTTTTATATTTGGAAAACAGGCAGAAAAACCCAACACATTTTCCGGCCCATGAGAGGCTCCGGAGTGTTCTATACTCGAGATGCAGCCGTAATCCCATATTATCCGGTACCTACTGTATATATCAAATAATGTGCTGTATTTTTAGCTACAAAACACTATCCGGTATCCGATCCGATTTTGAATACCAGATAGCCAAAAATCGCATTTGCAAGAGAATTTTTCCAGTTTTCGAGCGTATTTTTGGTTTCGCATGCAGATTAGCGCGATTTTCGGGCTTAACAGCAGTCTACTATCAGAAAATTTTGCAGATCCGACGGGAAATCATCAGTTATCCCACCTTGAAAGCGTCGAAACAACAGTTTAATTCTGGCCTGGGCAAAACTGACTTTTAGGGGTCCCTAATGAGGGCGTATATCTCAGGATACAAGCAGAGCACAGTAATGAAAATTTCGGCAATCTTTTAAGAATTTATTGATCTTTCATTTAAAAAAGGATTCATTCAAATCCGTTGAGATTTGCAGTTGCTACAGCGGTGGCAAAACTGACTTTTAGGGGTCCCTAACAAAAATTTCAATTTTATCTACCGTATTCAGTTGACTCCTAAGCCTGAGCCCGAGCCTAAGCCTGAGCCTAAGCAAGAAACTGATTAATCAATATAGGTATAATGGAGGGACCGGGACCCCTAAAAAAGTCAGTTAAGGCAAATCTAAACGGATTTGAATGACTCCTTGGTAAATGTATAGTTTTCGGGCGTAAAATCAGAAACCGCCCCCAGGTTGAAATTGAAGTTGAAACTTTTAATGATCATAACTAATTATAAATTGACAAGTTTCATCGATAAACATCAATTATCGATTATTTTTTTGGCAAAATTCCAAAATTTCAAAATCGTCCAAAATGATCATGTTATATTATCATTTGAAAGCCCTTCATCTGGCGAGTCTAATGATCACTACATCAGCATAGGGCACGCCCCCAGGGGCCTGTTTTGCCAAATATAAAAGTACCCCTAGGGGACGCATCAGTATAGGCACACTCTGGAGGGCTGTTTTCCTAATATAAAAATACCCCTAGGGGTACGCATCACTATACTGATGCGTCCCCAGGGGTACTTATCACTGTACTGATGCGTCCCCTAGGGGTACTTTTATGTTTTTAAAACAGGCCCTCTGGAGTGTGCCTTATACTGATGCGTGCCCTAGGGGTACTTTTATGTTTTTAAAACAGGCTCTCTGGAGCGTGCCCTATACCGATGCGTCCCCTAGGGGTACTTTTATGTTTTTAAACCAGGCCCTCCGGAGCGTGCCTATACTGATGCGTCTCTTGGGGTACTTTTATATTTGGCAAAACAGGCCTCCCGGGGCGTGCCCTATGCTGATTTAGTGATCATTAGACTCGTCAGGCGAAGGGCTTTCAAATGATATATAACATGACCATTTTGGACGATTTTGGAATTTTGCCAAAAAATAATCGATAATCGATATTTATCGATAAAACTTGTTAATTTATAATAAGTTATGATCATTAAAAGTATTAATTTTAATCTGGGGCCGGTTCCTGATTTTACGCCCGGAAACTATATACGCCATTAACGATTGAGCTCTAACCCGGCAGGCCGCCATTGTTAATTACGCTCGCTGGCGGCCTAGTCGGTCACTCATATCGATCAATGGCCAGTCCGGCTAATTATGCGCTGACTGGCCGACCAAGTCAGTCCCTTAGTATCGATCAATTACGTTGTTTTTGGCCTTGTTTTAATAGGGTATTGTAGAGCTGATTCCTTTATCACATGTCCGGTTAGCAATTAGTAATTATTAGTAATTATTATAGTGATCACTAAACGGAATAGTAATCAGAGTCAAGCGAAGTTGTCGATTGCCATTTGTCTCCGCCCGGGAATAGTTGAACTTTGTCGTTGCAGTGTTGCTCTCTGTACAGAATTGAGTTTTGCTCGCGTTCCTCATCTTCGCGCGCCTCTTGCAGCAGACGTATTTGTAGTTGTATGTACTACTATGTAGTTACAAACTAACCGGAAACTGAGCTGTCGGTTGTCTGCGCGCGCGCACACCTTTCACGTCCGCTAACAGTGAACGTAGGGCCGCTGCATCTAGAACTGTTGCCATCTCGACGATTTTACTGGCCTCCTTCTTTATTTCCTCTCGGAGGTCATCTTCCTCTTCTCGTGCGACAGCCCCTCCTTCGATCCCTGCCGATGCGCTCTGGCTTTCGTGTCATGTTTATAGTGTTGTAGACAGCCAGACACAGTCACGCTAAACTATCTGGATTTCTGACGAAACAGAGAAAAAATGAAATGGTCACCTTCCATCCTCTGCTATTACGGCGTTAAGGTGGGCAGAGCAGGAGTAGCCAACTTTGATTGTCCCATCATATTTTTTCGCACGTTGTCGTTCGTTCGGTCCTTTTACTGTGGCAGTTCCACTACGGTGACACTGAAAGCCCTGTTTTCCAGATGACTGCGAACCATAGAATGAGCACCAGTCAAATTCTCCTGCAACAGTACAGTTCAACGTGCCACTGACTATTGTACTCACACAGTTTACTATTTTTGGCTACGGTATTTCGCCATTCAGTGAAAGCTGTGTAGCTGTCAAATTTCTTGTCTGACAAAGGTTCAACAGCGATCTGATGGGTAGCCGTTAGGTGCTCGCACAACTGACGCCCAGTGGAAAGTGTTTCATCTAAACTACTGCTTTCAATACTACAGTAATCCAAACAGCCAAATTTCTCATTTTCTACACTACATAATATAGTACTTACCGCATTATCCGCACGTGAGTTTGCCGTGATTCCGGTTTCTCTCTTTGTCTGGATGGGCGCGAGTTAAGTGCCTGCTGAGTCCTTGCTGAAACGCAAAACTCTGCTCACAGTGTGGACACTGTATTCGACCAGAGCCTGAAGATGCCATTACAGAGACGACCAAAGCAACAATGAGAGAATGAATACCTGCGCCTTGGTCGCTTCTAATCAGGTCGGAAATTCCTGTGCCTGAGGTATCGGATGCTTAGACGCCCCAGACATTTTGCTAATTTGTTCCGGTGCACCCTATTAAAACAGCACTGGCAGCACACCGTAATTATTATAATTAGGGTCAGCAGCGGCCAAGTGGCCATTGATCGATACTAAGGGACTGACTTGGTCGGCCAGCGAGCGCATAATTAGCCGGACTGGCCATTGATCGACATGAGTGACCGACTAGGCCGCCAGCGAGCGTAATTAACAATGGCGGCCTGCCGGGTTAGAGCTCAATCGTTAATGGCGTATGGAAACTATACATTTACCGAATCCTTTTTTAAATGAAAGATAAAAATTCTTAAAAGATTGCTGAAATTTTCATTACTGTGCTCTGCTTAGATCCTGAGATATACGCCCTCATTAGGGACCCCTAAAAGTCAGTTAAGCCCTGGCCTGATACCTACTGTAATTATTATACTTGCTATTTTTCTTTATGGTTGCATCTACTCTTATACTAAACTGATGGCACGCGTCGTCTCAACGCCCCTGAGCGGGCGCGCATTCGCAGGCAGCCAGCGGCGCAGCACAGGGCAGCACAGATTTGAGCGGCAACTTTAAACCAACTTGCGCAACCGACCGCCGCACCTCTGCCGTGCCGTGCTGTGCCGATTGCTTGCTGCCTTGCCTGCTTTGCTACACCTTTCTTTTGTCCACGTGCCGTTGAGACCTACGCGCTCACCGTTTGCTTGCTGTGCCCACGCAACTTTTGTCTGCCAGCCGACCAACAGTGCAATGTCACTATCCGAGCGCTCTTTTCTTCTCTCTTCCTTCTACACACCAAGCGAGATGGACTTACTCGATGCTACGTATAGAAACAAGAAGTGATGAGCTCGCCGCAGAATTTCAGATTACCGCACGGTCAAATCTGAAAGCTAAAGGTAAGGGACCGGCAAAGAAATGCTGTTCTTGCAGAATCTGAGTTAGGATTATTTTCCGAGAAAAGTCCACTCGGCGGCCGACCCTCCTGGGCGCGTGTCGTGTGCTTCACTGTTGCCAGGTTGGGGATTCCCCCAAATTTAGGGGGACTTTTTCCCATTTAGGAGCAAAATTTTGTTTTGGGGGTTAGGGGGAAAGTTTGGGGGATTTTTCAAAATTCAGGGGGTTCTTAGGGGAGTTCAATCTGACTCAAGATCTGTAAAATTCGAGAATTTTTGGCATAAAAAATGAAATTAAGTAAAATTTAACCAGCAAAGCTGTGTCTGCAATGTCTGCAACTCTCTAGTGGTACCACACCTATAAGTTGTTATTTCTCTGACTGTTAGTTGCACATATTGTACATCTTTTGCAGGCGCAATTATGCTGGTGGCTGTGATACTTCATGCCATTTTCGGTTTCTTTCGTTCGGCTTGCTGGAGCGACCATGTATCTTTCTCGTTCTATGCAGACAGGGTGGTGACGTTGGATGCGGTCAAAGTTTCTGCACATAAATGGAGTTCAGCTACAGAGCAATCTGTTCCACGCCTTGGCTTGCCTTTTCGAGTTGACTGGCCTCATTCGGTGCGAACAATTTTGATGTCGGTAGTGCTCGCCGAATAGAGAAGACTTTCCTGACTTAACTGCTACTGTACGTATTTGTTCGTTGATTGTGTGTATGCAAACGGTGCTGATTCTGGTCGCACTGCGTTGCTACTAGTTAGAGACCGGCACGGGCCGCCCGGCAGAGAATTTCAGCCGGGCCGGGCGGGCTGAGAAAATTGGGTTTTTATTGCCCGAGGATGAAGGAAGATGCTGTGTAGAGTGCAATAAAAAAGGTAGAATTCTTGAATCTGGATTATCATTAAGCTTTGATGCATTGTTAGAAATGCTTCTATTGTACTGTAGTACCCGCTCAAGCGATTTTGCGTGAATTTTGATCGATTCTAGCTTTCCCGGGCCGGGCCGCTCAGGTCTCTACTACTAGTGTGCAAATGTTGTGTCGTGGGTAATGTAGTGGCTCAACAAATTGAATACAATCAGTCACGTCATAGCCGGTGCGCTGACCTACATGCGGCAATACAGCAGAGGAATGTAGCTGAAACGTATGATATCAAGAGAGCTGTATGGACACACTCTGACTTGCTCCTGTTGTGGCTACGTTTCATTTTGTTCCTTTTTAGTATGCAGAACAGTGGAGATAGCGGCCGGAAGGCAGGTTGAGGTGCCTCAGAGAAGGTTTTGGAGTTTTGATTAAACATTTTTAAGTTCAATTCAAATCCAAATGTAACGCTGGTGTGTCATCGTGTCCCAGGGAGGCTGCTTTATAAAATTGCATCGTGCCAACACGCCGCAGTGCATTTTATCAACACGGCTTTAATTCGATGTGACGGGGGATCGACCTGAAGACAGCCCTACGCGATCAGACTACTGTTGCATGCGTATACGCATTACGCATATCATTACGCAAAGTACGCATTGCATTTCAGAATGCGTATACGCATACGCATACGCATACGCATTTGAATTTCATTACGCAATATTATTACGCATTCTGCCAAAAGTTTGCGTATTTTTGCGTAATGCGTATTGGGTCTGAAAAATAGCTACATTTTCGAATGTCTTGCAAAAATTTAGTTCAGATTGTTACCAACCAAATGGTCATTCTTCATGGTTTTTTTGTGTGAGGTGAGGCCACCAGAAATTTTGTGAGGCATTTGAAGCTTTAACTAAGTTGGGCTTGCCAATATTTAAAGAGGCTATGTTTTAATAGGAAAGGAAATGTGCGACAAAAAACCTTGAATTTATAGTTTCCATGGTTTTCGGTGACCTCAGTGCATGGGCAGGCTATCTGTTTGTGCTTCCACTGCGTACTGTTTTAAAAGTATACCCAAAAATACCCATACTTGGGTACACTTGAGTATTTTTGCTGGTACTTACCCATGCTCAAGTATTTTTTGGAATACTTACTCGTACTTACCCATCATTTTACTATGATACCCAAGTATTTTGTTTTTCTCAGGTGATTAAAAAATGGGAAATATTTTCAATTTCGGCGCTTTGTGCGTCATAAAAGAAAAGCTCGAAAGCACATGCTGCGCACTTTAGTGGTACGGACTTAGCGCAATAGTGGACAGAAGCGGTCCTTCTACGAAAAATTGTTGGCAAAGTCGTCTCAGCTTGCTAGTTCAACCAGCGGTAGCAAAGGCCTTATTGAAATGATTGAGCAAGAGTTGTCATATTATCTCAAAGATTATATTCCTGAAGAAAAAGTGGAAGCTTTGACTCCATAAAATGGTGGAAGCAAAAAGCTTGCACTTACCCCCGGCTCTATAAGGTTGCGACTGATGTGTTATCTGTTCCGGCATCTTCTTCTTTCATTGAACTTGTGTTTTCTCAGTCTAGTATCTGTTTAGCTAAGCGCAGGCACCGCTTAGGGGCTCAGAACCTCGAGAACGAATTGATGTTGAAGGTGAACCGTCATAATTGTTGCATAAGCTATTTGTTACATTAAATTCTTCCTTCTATGTCGTTTGTAAGACCAATAAAGCTCTTCTGCAAACATGTAAACTTTGCCCATTTTCATTTATTATTCGGTTTTCTGCAATTATCTGCCTGGAAAATACCCAAAAATACTCATACTCGAGTACACTTGGGTATTTTTGGCAATACTTACTCGTACTCGTACCCAAAAATTGGGCATCTCAAAATACTTACCCGTACCCAAAATGGGTACGTTTTGTGATACTTTTAAAACAGTACCACTGCGTATGTTTATTATAAGTTTGATTGCTACCAGACTTCTTCAGGAAATAAACATTCGACTAATTTTTTTGTAGGAAAGCGCATAAAATCTCTTGACTGTTGAAAACATATTAACTGTACATACCATACATCTAACAGGCCATCTTCCGAATTGGGGGGGGGTTGTGGGTCTGGAGCTGGCCGGAGGGTTCTGAGCCCAAATTCTTGGGAGGGGTTGGGCCCTAAAAAAGCTAAAAATCACAATATTTCGGCTAAAAATCGTCAAAAATCGCTAAATTGAAAAAAATGAAATAGTTAGGCATGTGCAAGGGCGTAACTGGGAATCGAACCCAGCACCTTTGGATTTCCTTTGAATTTGGGCTCAAATGTACTGTAGCTAACAGTGCTGTTTTTCAGGCGATTTTAGCAATTTTTGTGTCTGAAATTGTAAAAAATCGCCAAAATTTGCTTAAAAATTGCGTTGCAATTCATTTCAAGGCAGTAATTTGATTATAAAGTTGGATACCTAAAGAACACACTGTAGAGAGACAAACAAGCAGTTCAGTGAAATTTCTTATTGTTTCTGAGATTACGCATTACGCATACGCAATACGCAAAATACGCATTGGTTTTTGCAATGCGTATACGCAAACTCATACGCATTTGTAATTGGAATGCGTATACGCATACGCATACGCATTTGAAAAATCCGGTATTAAACAACACTAGATCAGACTCCTATCAACACTCGCCGGTCGACGTTTTTCGATACGATTATGAATACGTCTTTCAATGTTAGGGACGAACAAGGCGAGCACGCACAGAAAGTGGACCTATTATTGATTTGATTGCGTGGCTTGGCTGGCTGACTTTGGCACATGTTGCAGGGCTCTCGGCGCTTAGTCGGCTGCGGGCGCTCCTTTGAATTTGCCGCTTAAATCCGTGCTGCCCTGTGCTGCGCCGCTGACTGCCTGCGAATGCGCGCCCGCTCAGGGGCGTTGAGACGACGCGTGCAAACTGCACATGTATGGGCAAACCCTAATCTGCACGAGCGGTGCGAGCTTGCGAGCCGCACCATACTGTAACCACTGCGGCGCCGCAACGCTCCGAACTCGCGCCAAATTCAAAACCGCTCCAGTACTGGCACACCGCTTCAAGCCACCAAGCCTACCATTCACTTTGTCCAGATCATGCACGACTTCGAATTCTTAAACCTCAAATTTTTTTCGTTCCGAAATTTTTTGTTCCCTGTACTTTTCGTGGTGCTTTACTTGCCCCTCAAAATTTGAATCCTTTAAACTTTTACCCCTAAACTTTGTCCTTTGAAATTTGCGTTTTGAATTTTTTTGGGGTGCATTTTCTTTGCACCCTGGCTTTTTGTGGGTAAAAGCTTTAGGACAGTCAGCCACTTAACGCCGTTTATGGTACTGACACCACATAAGGTGCCGGTACCATAAATGGTACCCCCACCTTCGGGGCCTGTGGTGGTACTATATAAGGTACCGGTACCATATACAGGGTGTGTCAAAAAAAAAACAACCCAGCAGAGTTTTTGCTGTAGCAACCGCAAATCTCAACCGATTTGAATGAATCCTACTTTAAATGAAAGATAAATAAATTCTTGAAAGACTGGTGAACTCCCTATTAAGATACGATGCTTAGTTCCTGAGATATTTTCCTTCAAACTCAAAACGAGATTTTGGCAGTGAACAAGAGCGATTCCGTTGCACTTCACAACAAAACGGATTCCTACTGCTGAGGGGCAACAAGACTTTTACAAATAAAGTAACCAAGCATGTGTGGCACCAGAAAAACCTCGTTACGTTAACCCTGAGCAGTAGGAATCGGTTTTATTATTATCATATCTTAATAAAAGCTTCACCAAACTTTCAAGAATTAATTTATCTTTCATATAAAATAGGACTCACTGAAATCGGTTGAGATTTGCGGCTGCTACAGTAATAAATCTGCTGGGTTGTTTTAATCTCTGTTGTGCACTGCCAAAATCTCTGTTTTGATTTTGAAAGTAATTATCTCAGGAACAAAGCAACGCATATTAATAAAAGCTACACTAGTCGTTCAAGAATACACTCGGTACCGGTACCATATATGGTACCGGCACCTTATATGGTGTCGGTACCATAAACGGCGTTAAGTGCCTGACTGTAGGATGGACAGAAAACCAGACTGAAAAATATATGGCGCAGAAAATCACACAAAAAAGATTTTAGAGGGGTTGAAATTCTAGAGGGGCACAAATAGAGCACCTCCAAAATACAGGGAGCAAAAGATTTCGGACCGAAAAAATTAGGATGTAAGAATTTTAGGCAGGGGCAAATAAAATCCTGAAAAATACAGGGTGCAAATTTTAAGGGAGTGCACACTATTTAGGGGCAATAAAGTGAGCCGAAAAACACAGTGCACAAAAAGCACCCTGAAAAAGACAGGGCAGACTGTATCGCAGGCATATGGGCATTCTGAAGGAAAATCGTCAGTTTTACTGATTGCCGCAACCGAATCGATCGGCCGATTCTCGGATGATACATCGGCTTAGCGAATCGGAATTGACCAGAACATGCGTGAGTGAAAGCCCAGACCGTATTGAAAAAGTACCGCAGCTACAAGAATTGAAATCGGTGCAAACTGTTGAAAATCGTCAGTTAACTGAACTGATTTTCACAATCCGAATCGGCCGATTATCGGGAAAGTATTTCGGAATTACGAATGGGAGTTTGCCAAGCGAGATGTGAGTGTTAGCTAGCGAACTATCATACCTTGAAGATTTGAAATCGTTTCAATCTGAAGGAAAATCGGCCGATTCTTCAGATAGGACTTGGCTGAAGATGAGTGGCGCGCGAACTGCGAGTAGCAGCTGTATGATCAAAGTGATGAACGATCTGGGAGGCAATGAGTGGCAAGCAGGCCTGAATGGGATTTGAAGCAGGGTGCCAGTGCTTAGCGATTTGCATTTGGCGCTTCACCGGAGCGTTGAGGCGCCGCTTTCCTTACGCTGTGGTGCGGCTCACACGCTCGTGCAGATTAGGGTTTGCCGATGTACGTACTGAAAAAGGGATTTATAGGTCGGGTCAAACACAACACACGCGCAACATAATCACAACAACACAATCATACGCAACCGCTCAACAGCACGATAATACAAACACTCCTCCCTTTCAGTATACCTATCTCACATCACATCACAACTCTAGAGTCTTTTATATTTGGAAAAACTGGCGCGTGCGCGTTACTACGGGGAGGCTAGGCCACCAAGCGAGCATTACACTGCAAAAGTGGCAATTTTAAAAAGACATAAAGAAGAAGTAGTAGTTAATTGTCATTGTCAACCGACATCGGGCGGCCATCAGGCAGACATGTATAGTGGGGGTCGGCGGAATCGGCCGATATGGTGTGCGTTGGACATCCCTATGGCCCGAAAGTAAAACCCTAAAACAGTTCCGCCCAACTCCCTCTGGGTACCCAGCAATGGCCATCCATGGTTCTCTATGATGGGGCCATTTTCCATAGTAAAACTCTAAAACACCCCTCACGGAAATGACCTTTTCTCTGGGGGGCGAGCAAACTCAGACCCGTGCTATGCAGCGTTCGAAAGCTCACATCATGGGCTTTCAGAATCTGTAATAAAATTTATGGTGATTTTTGTTGTTTCAAAAATAATCGATCCCGAAGTATCGATTATCACGATTTTATCAGTTTTCAGCAGCCAAATAAAATGGTTTGGCATGAAAATTTGATGAGCATACTAGGTTTTCTGACACGGCAAATTCAATGGCATGATCCATTTGTGCATAGGACCATGTGATCAATCGATAGCCAGCAATGGCCATCCATGGTTCTCTCTGATGAGGGCCATTTTCCATAGTAAAACTCCAAAACACCCCTCACGGAAATGAACGTTTCTCTGGGGGGCGAGCAAACTCAGACCCGTGCTATGCAGCGTTCGAAAGCTCACATCATGGGCTTTCAGAATCTGCAATAAAATTTTGGTGATTTTTGTTGTTTCAAAAATAATCGATCCCGAAATATCGATTTATCATGATTTTATCAGTTTTCAGCACCTCACTAAATCAGCTAAGAAGGAAAATGGGATTACCAAATTGGGGGTTTTCTGCTATGCCAAATTCATTTGCGACATCAATTTACAGCTATGATAACGTGATCAATCGATAATCGATATTTGATCAATTATCCAATTTTTGCTGTGCAAATGATCGAACTACACAGGCTAATAATGTTAGTGGTTTTCTAGCATGCCAATTTCAACCATGATATCGTTCTAGAGCTACCAACGCGTTTTAATTCGATAATCAATATCGATTGATTATCGATTTTTTGCTGTGCAGATTTTCCAACTACACAGGCTAATAATGTTAGTGGTTTTCTTGCATGCCGATTAACCATGATATCGTTCTAGAGCTACCATCGCATTTTAATTCGATAATCAATATCGATTGTTTATCGATTTTTTGCTGTGCAGATATTCCAACTACACAGGCTAATAATGTTAGTGGTTTTCTTGCATGCCGATTAACCATGATATCGTTCATAACTACTACCACACATAGCTTATTTCTGCGTGGGTACCTTACCAACTGTTTTCAGTGCGCGAGAACCCGACAGTTGTCACACTTCAAGAACAACTCAAATTACATCCACACTTACATGATGCTGTGTAACTGAACTAATGTACTATACATACCGTACTATATGCGAGAAAAACTCTATAATCTGGTCTGGGTGTATCGGTTGTGTAACAAAAAATCGATAATTTATCCGGCACTAAGTGCCACATAGTGTACCCCGGGTATACTATCTGGGGTGTACCCTATGCAGCACTCTCCGGTAGTAAGTAGGCTTTTCGCTGCAAACTTACACAATTGTTCTAGACTGTGAGGGCAGTGTTTGCATGAAACAGCTCAAACTCCGTGAAAGTATGAGTTAGGTAGGCACTTGGTCTGAGCTGTCCTTTTCTCTTTCCAATTCACAAGCAAACAGGTTCGAGTCGACCGTACTAATTGAGCCTAACGTAAACGGGCACAGACAGACAGGTCATTCTGATAGACACGTCGGAAACTGACTTGTCAACACAGCAGATACGCAGGTGATATTGAGATAAGGAGCGGCAGCTACGCACAACCAGTGTCTGTCTGTCAAGTGCGTGAGAATGATCAAAAACTACGAACTTCTGCTGTCGGCAGCAGGTGAACTCGGCCGCTACCAACTGCTGCTGCTCAGTTGGTTCCACTCGATATGCATCGTGCTCGTAGGAAACATGACCTTCATGGTGTTCGGAGGTCTCTTTCCCGATTGTCACCCAGCTAACTCGACACTGAATTGCACCGAAAAGTACTTCCACTCCGTAGTGACCGAATGGCACCTCTTGGGGGACGAGCGCTACATTCCCAGTATGATGACGTCCCTCCAAATGGTGGGGGTTCTGATCGGACCGATGGTAGCCGGGCAAATTTCTGACCGATTCGGTCGCAAGCCTACAGTAACCGGGTTTCTGCTGGGGTTGTGCGTGTTTGGACTGAGCTCTGGGTTCAGTCCCAGTTGGCACGTGTTCACTGCTATGCGGGTACTGATTGGGGTTTGTTTGGGAGCCGTAATTTCGGTTCAATTTGTGCTGGCTACAGAACAACTGGTTCAGAGGTGTCGTCTGTTGGTCTTTGTGGGTGGGTGGCCGCTGGGGTTCATCTCCATGGGGGTCATTGCTTTCGCGACCAAAGATTGGCAATGGATGAGTGTTGTGATCAACTTGTGCGGTCTGTTGCCTCTGACACTGGGTCTGTTTATATTTGAAAGTCCAAAATGGGAGCTGGAACGAGGCAAGTTCGAGGAAGGCAAGCAGATTTTGCACAAAATCGCAGCTAGAAACCGCGTTGGACAAGCAAAGTTGGACGAACTGATGTCCAGCAGCCATGCACTTTCACACGACCAGCAGGACCATTCAGTGACAGTAACCTACAACTACTGTCACTTATTTCGCAATCGACAAGCAGCTGTTGAGTGCGGTGTATTGGTTTTGGGATGGATTTGTGTCAGTCTAGTAGTTTATGGTCTGGTCTTCGGAACTGGTGACCTGGCCGGTCATCCGGCTCTCAATACTTTCTTGTTTGGAGTTCTCCAGTTAACAATTCAAATTGCAGTGCCATTGTGTGACCGCAAATTCAAATGGTTGGGACGCAAATTGCTGCTCTTTGTCGGCTGGGTCGGCAGCGCCCTTTTTCTTCTGGCTATAATCTTTGTCTACTTGTTCGATTTGGCACCGACGTTTGGCACTGTGTTTGGAATCGCAGGTATGTATTCGTATAGGTTGATTGAATTGGTTGGTGAGGTCGGTCGGTCGGTCGGTCGGTCGGTCGGTCGGTCGGTCGGTCGGTCGGTCGGTCGGTCGGTCGGTCGGTCGGTCGGTCGGTCGGTCGGTCGGTCGGTCGGTCGGTCGGTCGGTCGGTCGGTCGGTCGGTCGGTCGGTCGGTCGGTCGGTCGGTCGGTCGGTCGGTCGGTCGGTCGGTCGGTCGGTCGGTCGGTCGGTCGGTCGGTCGGTCGGTCGGTCGGTCGGTCGGTCGGTCGGTCGGTCGGTCGGTCGGTCGGTCGGTCGGTCGGTCGGTCGGTCGGTCGGTCGGTCGGTCGGTCGGTTTACTTGCGTTTGCTTTCTTGGTATTTGCTTTGTGGTTCAGAAAACATCTCAGAAAAATGCTTCCAGGTCTTCTGTGTGCAATTACTTCATGGATTTCTCTTGAAATGTACACAATTGAACTGTTCCCTACAGTGCTTCGTAATATGGGCAATGCGCTCTGCAACACAGCGGCTAGGATCGGCGGAATTTTGGCTCCACAAGCTCCTCTTCTGGCTACCTATTGGCGCCCTGCTCCACTGCTGATTTTCCTGATAATTTCCGCCATAAACGCCATACTAGACGTTCTCATCTTGCCTGAAACTAAAGGTAAACCTCTACCGGACCTGGATGACAAAAAGTCGAACAAGCAACCAATAGAAATGGCCAGCTAAACTGGTTGAGCAGCATTCTTCAACCGATATGTAGTTCTGATGCAGCTAGCTGCATGCTATGATTTCAATATTGGGAATAAATGATGGCGTTTTGAGCAAAGACAAATTTTTAGTTCTAAGGTCAATAAACAGTCATATGTTTGCTTGCTTGGAAAAAATTAATTGGAAGCATGGAAGTACTTCCTATCCATTACGTATAATATGTCCGGCGCCCACTCTGTCCAAATCGGTAAGTGAACGAACAAATTGAAAGTGCACAGCAGAATTAGATCCGGACGCTATGAACGTAAGTAATAGCCTAATGGATTGCGATATTAGAACTTGCTAAGTTAAATGCTGTTCAGTCAAGCGTATTTGACAACTGGCTAATTGATCTACATACATACAGTGTATTGGGCCACTAGGAAGTACAGCAGCAGCAGTTTGGGGCCGTTCATAAACGACGTCGTTCCAGAGGGGGGGAGGGGGGGTCGGCTGAAATGCGACGATAGACGACGCACCAGGAGGGGGAGGGGGTTAGCAAAAAACGACGTCGCTTTTTTATGAATTTTTGGGTACTTCAATTACATTATTTTCGATTTATGCACATTCTGTCAAACGTTTCTGCATACAGAAAAGCTTTCCAGAGTGGTTGTAGGGATTTATTCTATTGATTGCGCAGTATGGTAACAAAAAAACGTGACAGTACTGTATCTACTGCCCTTTTATTGGGGGGGGGTAAACCGAAAACGACGTCGCCATAGGGGGGGGGGTTCCCAAGAAACGACGCAGGGCGATTTTGGGGGGAGGGGGGGTCCGAAAAATCGGGATTTTGGAACGACGTCGTTTATGAACGGCCCCCTAGCAGCTTTACAACGAGCGAGCCGAACGGCGCCGAGAGCACACGCTTTAAGATGCAATTGCATCCTACACGCTTAACGAAAAGCTAATCTTATAAAAACGTGCTAAAAACGCATTTCTAGACGTTTTGGAGCTTTTTGAAATTTGGGACACCCCTATGGTCGAAACCCCCCTCGACCCCCATCTGAGGAAAACCCCCTACCCCCTCCGCCAGGTCGGCCCGGAGCTGTGCATGTATGGATAAATCAATAAAACTTGTAATGAAAGCGCAGGCTTCAATACCAGCGCCGCTCCAATAGTAGCGCCCTTCACGGACAGCCCGAAAATATAACCGCGCACGCTCTAACAGTAGCGCCCTTCTAATAATAGCGCTCCCACGCGCACTACTATCGACGCTTTGTACGTGTTTCCAATGTAGAATACTGTCCCTTTGAGAGATTTTCTTTGATTAAGCTTGCAAACATTAGTCAGACTAAAACTCATAGAAAGATTGCTTGTGTTTAAGACAAAAATACCCTGTATTTTCAGAAAAATGAGGATACTTGAGATGGCTAATGTAGCATTGAAATAATAAACGCCCACGCTCCAATAATAGCGCTCCCAAAAGCAATCACGAAAAAATATTACCGCAGCGCTATTATTAGGAGTTTTACGGTAATTACAGTCAGGCACTTAACAACGTTTAGGATACTGGTACCAGTTTGTTTGTTTGTTTGTTTGTTTGTTTGTTTGTTTGTTTGTTTGTTTGTTTTTCAGTTCCACTGTCCTTTCGGACAGCTCAGGACACCCCTCGCTCTTTCCAGAGCCCTTCAATGGGGTAGCCCTGCCCACAAACAACCCTCCCCTTGCTGCCATTAGGTGCAACGGCAGCGCCGGTTCAGTTCCTTTACTGGCCATCACCGGCTTTCGGCGGTCTGGGTTGGGCTTTATGTCGACTTCGACCGGTTTCGAACCCACAAACAACCTCTTTCATGGATGCCGGGACCGGCGTGACACACGGGATAGCGTGAACTACCTGTGGCCAAAACGCGTCCAGTGGCGTATCAGGATTTTGCAAAGGGTGGGGGTGTAAAATTTTGCCTGGGTGGGCCGCTGCCCAACAAGTTTGAGAAAATTTCGCAAAATTTAGCCTTCAAAAACGTGTTCAAAAAGCATTCTGAGTTTAAAATTGAAGTACAAAACAAGTACTTGAAAGTGGCCTGGTTGGGCTTCTGCCTGATTAGGTCAAGTAATTTTTGAAAATTTAGCCTTCGAAAAAATTTTTCTCCCTACCTCCATCGCAAAGCGGGGTGTACATGTCATATAATACATAGGCTAATTTAAATAAAATCAGAGCGGGTAACCTAAGAAGTGAAACTTTATTAGCAGTCAGACGGCGAGGCGGCCGTCCAATCAGCAGCGTCGAAAAAAGGGGCGGATAATTGCGCAGTGCATGCGCGCCCGTATGCAAATCCAAAGTTAGCATAAGGCTTTATAAACTGGCAGCCGAGATCCACCTTGGTCAGTTGCTGCTGGAGTCGTAAGAAAGTTCTCCCGTTCTCGTTCTCTGGGGAGAAGAAGACAAACCGAGATGTGACAGCCTCCAGCTCCTGTCCCCAGTGGATCGCGGCTGCCACTGAACATACCCCAACCGGAAACCAGCGTCTAGTTAAGGCAGGTGAGCGCGCAGCTACTAACATCGCGATAGACTGGCATAGAACTTGGCTAAATACATAATAGGCTAGCTAGAAAGGTGACTCCTCCTAAACACACTAGTGCAGAGTCCCTCTATTGAGACCACACAGGCTACCCTGATAGTAAGTGGCCTGGAACTTGGTAACATACTGTAGTTACTCCTAACTCTGTGGTCCCTCTAGATGTAGGAAACCCAACCATTACCCTTACTACATCACATGGTAGCAGCGAAATCTCTGTCAAATTAGGGCTATCCATCAGGGATGTGAGGTGGGAAAAAAACACTGGAAAAAAACTGTTTTTTTCCGGAAAAAAACCGGTTTTTTTCCTAAGGGTCGGAAAAAAACATAAATCGCGGAAAAAAACTCAAGCTAAAAATAGCTAATTTACGTCATTTTTCGTTAAAAAAATGGACTTTTGCTATGTATAATAGGCCATACTGACTCAAAACTGTTAGAAAAACAACAAAAAGACCAAATTTGGCATGAAAAAACAAAAATGCAAACTGCTGTAAGAAAATTTGCATATAGGGTTTATTGATGAAGCCTGTCAGCGACTGTTTCATGCCTATTTCGTGATTTATATCAATGTAACACGTGTATTTCTGGTCTAACAAGACTGAGGAAGGCGCTAGAAAGCGTTAGGAATCATAAAACCAGCCTAGGATACTCAGAACTTGGGCTGGAGTTTTTTTCCGCGATTTAGGAAAAAAACCGGAAAAAAACCGGAAAAAAACTGGAAAAAAACAGGCCGAGGTTTTTTTCGGAAAAATATACAACCCTGCTATCCATCGTGGTGGACAGAGCGAACCCATCCCCTCACCAAAAACACAAATTTTTTAAATAGATAATTATACTTGATACTCTTCTAATCACGAATCTGAAGAAACTGAAAAGCTCTCAATTAGGAAATCACATCGCCCTAAAGCATCAGAATAAATTGCAAAAGAAATTGATGGAGGTCAGAATTCCAGAGTTTATCTTTTAAGCAAATATCGCCCAAATGCTAGCCTTTAGTTCTAGAATTGGCAGAAGAGATTCGAAATTCAGATATAAAGCCAAGTTAATATAAAATCCGTTGAAAACAACTTTCATACTATTTTTACCACTTACAACCAGACGCTATACATAGTCAATCCACAACTGCAAGCCGTTCAAATTTTACAACTACATTTGCATAAAATTCAAGACTTCAAAATATTGCCAATATTGCAAATGCAAACTTCAATTTTTTTCTTTTGCAACAGATTGCAACAGCCGAACAGTTCGAACCACAGTACCCTAGCAAATTTTAAAAATCAAATTCAGAATTTGCTAACTTAGCGCCATATTTAGAAAATTTTAATCAAGCAAACCCAGGTATATTTAGCGCCCATTTTTAACTTGCGCAATCAACGCAAAGAGCTACCACTTTTTCATGGTCCTTTTTATAAAGCCGTCTCAAAGACCTCTCATTCAAATGAATCAGCCAGATTCAGGTCTTTGAGAATCAATGAACTCTCTGCAAATCCTTGCCAAACGGGTTTTCAAAGACATAGAGCTAGGCCAATGTGAAATGCTGGAGCACAAAACTCTCTTTTACCGGTTTCAGATAAGATTACTGTCTCCACCCTACCAGTAACATTCATGTCAAGTTCGGCCACCCTCCAATCAGTCATCCACAAGCCAGTTCTGTTTATTTTTGGCAAAACGATTGCTCATGCTTTTTACTTTCCTTATGTACGTACCTCCCAACCTACCCAGAATATCAGCAACATTCTGAATGAACAAGTTCCTACTGCAACTGACTAGGGCATCAGTAAGCCAAATGCCAAGCACGCGTATCAAATATTCGGTTTCCCAAACTTTGCCCAACCACGCGCTAATAATCCTCATATGAACACACTGCTCTCAAGTTATGCAAATTAGACTATTTTGACAGACAACTCCTGCCTGGCTGGTCAGTTCAATGTTTTGTTACTCTTTTCTTCTGCACACTCTGCACACCCATATATTGCTGCTCTTGCTGCGCTCACAATGTTCCTGGGAGAGGTTTAATCCAGAGAGACCCCAGATGAATTGAGTCATTATTTACTGATTCTTCTGTTGCCACTTATATTGCCACTAACTACTATACTAGTGCCGCTGCCGCTAAAACGTCCTTGTCCTGGGAGAGGTCTGATTTAGGAATCCTTGGTGAAATTCTCGTGTTGATAGACCCCCAGTTGAAATAATTGTTTTCTGACTCTATTTGCTATTTAATTTGCCCCTCTAAAGCCGCTGTCGCAAAATAGGGATGCCGCCACGACAAGGCGATGCCCTAGAAAACGATGCCGCTGAAGCTAGGCCAGCGATGCCGCCATAAACAGGCGATGCCGCTGAAAGCGATGCCGCCGCGAAAAGGCGATGCCACAGAAATCAAAACCTGTGTTGCAAAAGTGTTCATGTCCTGGGAGAGGTCCAGCTATAAGTTCCCTGATAAATTTAGTGCTCAAAGATTTGCAAATATTTCAGGACCTCCCAGTTGAAATATTTCTCTAAAAAGTGTTTCTCGTTCTGGTAACAAAGGCCTCTAATGTTTTTGCAGTCAACAAGTACAAAACATGCACCAATCAGAATCGCTTTGGTGCGCCAACGTATGCATACGATTTTTTCAATTGCTGTTACCACGGTTTTTTTACCAAAACGGACACAGCTTAACCAAGCTACCACAGAAAATTTAGTCTGATCAACTAAATTTTCTGAAAGTTTAGCCTGATCAACTAAACTTTCCGCAGTGATTCGTTTGCAAGCCACTTGGTTAACTCTTCCGATTTTTGCCATGTGTTTTGACTATTTTTCACCAATACGGCATGTCAGTGTTTTACTTATTCAGGAAATGCACCAGAAATCGACATTAATTGATAAATTTTAAACGGCCTAGTGTAAAGAGTGCGCCGTATAGTCCCCACCCCCAGTAGGTTCCGCCCCCACGCGGCCGCAGCCGACGTCAGTCCGGCCGGCTCCGATTCTCTGAAACGGGAGAATCGCTCCTCGACTAGTGCCACTGCTGTTCTTCCTTTGAACTTCTACTGTGCTGTCGTATTGAATAAAATTCAAAAGGAAAACCGGAAGCCCTAAGTGCCCAGCTGGGCGACCACGCTTACACAAGATGTTGCGCTAGCATGCCATTGCCAATAGAAATTGAATCTGAAATGGAAGCGGCACTCTCAAATTATTCTGAAAATGGCATTTGTGCAAAAAAAAACTTAAAGAATTCAACCAGCACTCAATATTTTCAAAGGAAACATAAATATAAACGCGTTTTGCGCAACTGAAATCGAAGCGACACTCACTGACTTGCTCATAGCGACCTGAATGAAGTATTATTTTTTTAAGCGGCAACCACATATTTTTCATTGAACACTTGTTTGAGCACAGTCTAAAATTGAAATTAAAGTGGTGCTTTCACTTGTTCATAGAAAGAAATCAAAGGCTATACACAGTTTGACTTATCCTAGGCAAAGAACATATGCGTTAAGGCGCTAGCTAAATACTGTAGTTATGGGCTCCTACAGTTCAAAGGTCATGTACAAGTATGGTGTGGAGTTCAAAGACCCTAAGCTGGTACCACACATACAGTTTTGTGAGAGCCAGCACACCAAACCAACAAGTGGTCTTAGGAGTTTCGCAAGTGGGCGTCCTACAACCAAGCGCGCAACGAAAACAGTAGGTAACAACGCCATTCCCTTGCACATTCCTACCCACCAGTACAGCTTTCACAGCTAGTCGACCAAAGCGCGCTGCTCTAGCTTGCGGGGTAAGGTAACATATTCTCCATTTTCCTGTGTTTAGTGCAATTCTCTCCTACAAACTCTTGTAAAGATACTATTATTAACGGGTCTAGTGAAACTACAACGAAATGCTGCATTTCTTGAAATTGCCAACTCCTTTCTCGTTTAGATTTGCCATCAGCATCTAAAATTCACCAAAGCAAACAAATCGTTCTGTCTATTTTTCTTAAATGACAATTCACTCCTTAACCTTTTCGGTAATTTAGTCCGTTTCTGTAGCCTATATAAATATTATATAAATTATTCCATGAAATAATCTCAGAGCATTCTTTCACCTGCATACATCTTGTTTTTTGGAAATCTTTGATTGTTTCTCTGAAGTTGGCGACTACTCAATTTACTCTTACTATCCGCAAATATAAGTAATTCAAAATTTTCAAAACACCTTTCTGTCCTTTCAAAATCTTTTTTTGACTCTGACCACTAGAACCCGCTAATACTGTATGATTACAAACAAATGTTGTGGTGCAATAGACACAGATCCCCCAGTCAGGTCAGGCCAACCACAGGTAGTTGGGCACGGGGACAGTATATAGATTTCTTGGTGTACCCAGGTAGCTGTGCAGACAATATCGAATCAAGCTGATTCGCAAATGCTCTCAGTCTAATGCTAGGTGGATTCGGGAAAATTCGAAATGAAACTGATGTACGTACTACATTCTGAAGAATTGAGCAAACATTTTTCATGCTAAAAATTGATGGTGCACTTACTCATTTTTGAAGCTGAAATGAATCAGTCTTAATTTTTCTTTCAAAGCTCTACAACCTCAACAACCTCACTGAATGGTTTCGTCACTAATGCTTCATCCTATAAACTACTTAAATCAAGCTACCGATAATGGGCACACATTTTATAGGGCTACGCAATTCATTGTAGTACACTGGATTACTCTACAGTCTACACCCAGCTCACCCACATGTAAACAACCAACTTTCTTCACTTCAGAACACTTCGATGGAAACTTTAGATAATTTAACTGCAATTATACACCTGCATGATTCTGCATACAAACTAGCACAGCTACATCTCAGCAAAAAAATAACATGGCTATGGCATAATTTTTCTTTATAACTAAAGCTTTTGAAAATTTTCAGTGCGAATTGAAAGCAGCATGCTTTTTATGTTTTCTAGAATTCAAATATTCAAATTTTCATATCAAGCTAATTTATTCATTCATGTAATTTTCAGTCTTCATTGATTTACATATCTTTCACCCACCCCTCAAACTACAGTTCTAAAATAATTGGTGTTGCTAAGCGTCAAACCAATAAACTTAAGCCGGAACAAGCTATTAGCTGAACCCTAGCGGAACAAGCTATTAGCTGTAAACCCTAACATACGTATGCTTAGCATAAGCGAACTCTTGCTCCCCAATGTATAAAGTGTAAATTGCTGCTAAATACCAAGTAGACTTGAAAACAACCTGTATTCTGAAATCATTTGATGCTCAACTTTATACAAACTCTTTTGTCTTAATTGCTTTTTGTAGATGCCCAGCCCATGCATATTTCAGGATTTCTAATTCAAGTACAGTTTTTGCTAATCACTCTAGCACACTTTCAGTTTCCTTCCTACTTTTGAACCAGATTCATAAATGTGCTTTATTCTCATTTATTTCAGATTTCAGCAGGTACAGTCTGGTATATCTTTAGCGCCAATTTTCTCAAATCAAAAGATATTTTATCTGTAACCTAGACCTTACAAATTGTTTTTGATAACCTAAAAGATCAAAATTCTCATGTGCAACAAAGCACATACATCTTCAGAAATTACTTCATTAAACTTTCTAGTTCACACTTTCACACTTCTATTTGAAATCAACTTCGTGTTTTCTTGCTGAAACCGCATCGAAATCCTGTTATCTGCAATTTTTCATTATTGCGGCAGAATTCAACAACACACCGCTTAACTGACTGATTGATGGTTTGATTGCCTAGATTGCGAAGTTTCGTTAACATTTACTCCAAAATTGTTTTCCTTTGTTTATGACAAAAACATATACAAAAAAACAACATAAACAAGCGCCATCAGTGTTTTCTGAATATTTGCACTTTTATTTTTACAAATTCTGCTAAAAGCAACCGTATTTAACTGGCTGGAATCGTACTGTACTTCCTTTCCTATGCATCATTCCAAATAATAAGTTTCAGCAATATATTCCTTCAATTGCACAGTGTCTCCAACCTGAATTTAGGATTCAACTTTGACTGATTTCAAATGATCTAAGGAATCCACAAGCAAAATCCAAACTCCCGATTACCAATACAACTAAAATCCCGTTTCTGCTTTTAATAGACTACATAGAGCTGGAGTGTGTCATATCGAAGACCCAGGAACAGCTGTGAACAAATATAAGGTTTGACGTACTATGCAACTTGCGAACCAACATAATACCGATTACAAAAGAAATTATTTAAGTTCCATAAAATTCTACTTATCATATAGGTCGTGCCACTATTTTTAATATTCACTGTCTCTACTTTCGATACTCTGAAACTTTTTACTTATTAGAACTTTTTACTTACTAAAACAATTCCACTACCGAACTGGCGTTCAGCCGTACTTCATGCTCAACCAACTGTTCACTAACTTTTTTATAACTGTACTAATAACTGCACCAATCAGATTGTCGTTTGAACCTTTGACAGTAATTGCGATCTAAGGCATACATAGGCTAATTTAAATAGCAAGCCGAGGACGGCTTGATTTATAGGGAAGAGAGATGTCATATAATACATAGGCTAATTTAAATAAAATCAGAGCGGGTAACCTAAGAAGTGAAACTTTATTAGCAGTCAGACGGCGAGGCGGCCGTCCAATCAGCAGCGTCGAAAAAAGGGGCGGATAATTGCGCAGTGCATGCGCGCCCGTATGCAAATCCAAAGTTAGCATAAGGCTTTATAAACTGGCAGCCGAGATCCACCTTGGTCAGTTGCTGCTGGAGTCGTAAGAAAGTTCTCCCGTTCTCGTTCTCTGGGGAGAAGAAGACAAACCGAGATGTGACAGCCTCCAGCTCCTGTCCCCAGTGGATCGCGGCTGCCACTGAACATACCCCAACCGGAAACCAGCGTCTAGTTAAGGCAGGTGAGCGCGCAGCTACTAACATCGCGATAGACTGGCATAGAACTTGGCTAAATACATAATAGGCTAGCTAGAAAGGTGACTCCTCCTAAACACACTAGTGCAGAGTCCCTCTATTGAGACCACACAGGCTACCCTGATAGTAAGTGGCCTGGAACTTGGTAACATACTGTAGTTACTCCTAACTCTGTGGTCCCTCTAGATGTAGGAAACCCAACCATTACCCTTACTACATCACATACACACCCTACACTACACCCCCTCGGTACGCCACTGACTGGTACCCTATGGTGCCGTTACCTAGTAGGCTACTGGTACTGTACCATATAGTATCGGTACCATACATATATGGTACCGCTAGCTACCCCTAGCCATCGGTACTGTATGGTACCTACCTCCCGTTCGGGGACTGTCGTGGTACCATATCGTAGATTGTACCGTCACCATACGTACATATATGGTACCACCACAGTGGCCGAATGTTGGTGTACCATATACGTACGTATGTTACCACCTAAGGGGCCGTTCATAAACGACGTCGTTCCAAAATCCCGATTTTTCGGACCCCCCCTCCCCCCAAAATCGCCTTGCGTCGTTTCTTGGGAACCCCCCCCCCTATGGCGACGTCGTTTTCTGTTTAACCCCCCCCCCCGATAAAAGGGCAGTACATACAGTACTGTCACGTTTTTTTGTTACCATACTGCGCAATCAATAGAATAAATCCCTACAACCACTCTGGAAAGCTTTTCTGTATGGAGAAACGTTTGACAGAATGTGCATAAATCGAAAATAATGTAATTGAAGTACCCTAAAATTTATAAAAAAGCGACGTCGTTTTTTGCTAACCCCCTCCCCCTCCTGGTGCGTCGTCTATCGTCGCATTTCAGCCGACCCCCCCTCCCCCCCTCTGGAACGACGTCGTTTATGAACGGCCCCTAGCCTTTAGACACTCCAGCAGGAAGGAGAGTTTACTCGAAGGGTTCGTTCTCAGTCATTTCTCTATGAATTTGACTCAGATGTTCAGGATTTATTAACAAGATAACTGGGTACCTATTGCGAAAGTTTGGCTCGAAAATTCCAAGTCGTGCTGGTTCTGTGGCAGGAAAATTGTGAATTGCAACTGAAAGCTGTTTTTTTGAAAGATTTGCCTAAATCGTGTCAGAATTCTTTGGAAGCGAAAGCTGCTTTTTGAAAGATTTGCCAAAGAGTGCCAGAATTATTTGGAAGCAAAAGCTGCTTTTTGAAACATTTGCCTAAAGAGTGCCAGAATTCTTTGGAAGCGAAAGCTGCTTTTTGAAAGATTTGCCTAAATCGTGCCAGAATTCTTTGGAAGCGAAAGCTGCTTTTTGAAAGATTTGCCTAAAAGAGTGCCAGAATTCTTCGGAAGTGAAAGCTGCTTTTTGAAAGATTTGCCTAAAGAGTGCCAGAATTCTTTGGAAATGAAATCTGCTTTGAAAGATTTGCCTCAATCGTGTCAGAATTCTTTGGAAGCGAAAGCTGCTTTTTGAAAGATTTACCTAAAGAGTGCCAGAATTCTTTGGAAGCGAAAGCTGCTTTTTGAAAGATTTGCCTAAAGAGTGCCAGAATTCTTTGGAAGCGAAAGCTGCTTTTTGAAAGATTTGCCTAAAGAGTGCCAGAATTCTTTGGAAGCGAAAGCTGCTTTTTGAAAGATTTGCCTAAAGAGTGCCAGAATTCTTCGGAAGCGAAAGCTGCTTTTTGAAAGATTTGCCTAAAGAGTTCCAGAATTCTTTTGAAGCGAAAGCTGCTTTTTGAAAGATTTGCCTAAAGATTGCCAGAATTCTTTGGAAGCGAAAGCTGCTTTTTGAAAGATTTGCCTAAAGAGTTCCAGAATTCTTTTGAAGCGAAAGCTGCTTTTTGAAAGACTTGCCTAAAGATTGCCAGAATTCTTTGGAAGCGAAAGCTGCTTTTTGAAATATTTGCCTAAAGAGTGCCAGAATTCTTTGGATTGGAAGGGAAAATAATCTGAAAGAATTATCTGAAGAGCTTACTGTCAGCAAGACTTGTTTGAAAGAGAAAACTGCATCTGAAAGAATTGCACACCCAGCTTCTTCAAATAAAAGTTTACTGACGTTTTCTCTGCTGCCGGTCTAATTTTGTAAAAAATTTCTAAAAAAAATCTGTCTCTGCCTCTAAAACTGAGAGGATCTTCAAAATGATCAAACTATCTAAAGTTTTATGCACTCATTTTGAAGAACCGTCTTGTTTTCAGTAAGGACGCTAAAAATCACTATTTTAAGTTGCCAAATAGCGTTTTAGAGCTAAAAACAAGCAAAAAATGAAAAAAGGGCTTCCAAAAACACCGATTTCCGATTTCTCTTAAATATCAGCAGTGGAAACGCCAAATTCGGTTCCCAAAGGCTTTTCAAGCGAATTTTAGGCTAAAAATTAGTGATTTCTGAACCAGTTTGTTAGTACTGGGAGTCACTACTATAATAGTAACTTGTATTTTTGGGTCGGGTCGGGAGGGGGTGTCCCTTAACCTGTCTCGGGGGTGAGGGGGGTTGGCCTTTTCAGCTAGGGGTAACCCCTACCGTAGTAACATGTATGGATTTATCTGGTTGAGGCAGCCGGACCGGTCTCCCCATGGCCCATACTACATGATGATGATAAATTGTTTATTTTCAGCACTGCAAGAACTGACAAAGAAACGGTTTGGATTTCGCTTTCATAGAATTGGGTCGTTGAAGAAGCATAGGACTGGCTTTCGGGAGAAAGCTGACGATGAGGCTAGAAAACTGAGTTTACGTGACAAATTTGTGTTTCGACGATACAATATTCGTGTCTGATCGTTTATTCAACCTCATTTGCTAATCATAAAGCTGAATCCTCAAGCACAACCCATCCAATTAATATTTACAGGCATTTGGTGGTCTGAGTGCCACAAGGTAGCAAAGTTAGCTCATATCCGCCCAAACATATTAATTAACAAATTAAAAAAAACTTACACAAAAATATCACGATTTGAACTTCCATATTTTTGTTCAAATGTACTGCACTTATATATACTTATATATACTTATGAGTGTCAAATCCATCTTTTAAAAATTGGAACTCATCTATTATGAAAATTTAAAACGGATAGCAGATGGCGGGAATCGATTTACTCCTATTCTAGTCCGCACTTTGGAATGGCTCCAGGGAGACAGAAATTTGCGATCGTTCTCCGTTGGGGAGATCACTCGAATTTCAAATTTTGAACACAGAATTTTGAATGTGGTATCAAACGACTGCTGACGATCTCCTGATTATTATTTATCACATCAACATCTAATTACTGCATGCTATCTCAGATTACGCGCTCGTCATATCGCTTTACTTCATCGATTATCGGCCGATTTCCCCCGGAACCGCCACTTACTAAAACAATCGTAGCATTCGAGTCTGCCGACGGATATGTCTGCCCACGAGCATATGGGTAGATATGACGATTAGCTATCGATTAAGCACAAACATAACAATATTCGTCCAAGCCCAAGGACGTTGGGCCTTTTTAATTGAAAATCATCACTATGAAAAAATAGAACAAAGAAGTTTTCTCAGTCATCCTTTTAAAGATAGCTACCAATTTTACTTTGTGAGTACGAGTAGGCCTACCCTAGATGCCTATTTCGGCGCATTTACTTTTAGAGATCCTTGAACAACAAATTAAAAAAAATAAAAAGAATGAAAATGCGCGATTTCGACATCCCTTACTAAAACAATCGTAGCATTCCAGTCCTCCGACAGATATGTCTGCCCACGGGCATATGGGTAGATATGACGACTAGCAATCGATTAAGCATAAACATAACAATATTCGTACAAGCCCAAGGACGGTGGCCCTTTTGGAACAAAAAATGGCCAAAAATGTGCACACTCAAAACACTAATCGGCGCAAGTCGTGATCTCCCTATTTATGGAGACCGCGTTTCATTAATTTAGGGTCCGACAAGCACGGATACTGTATTCACCGTCATTCAGACTCGTGCAACCATGCAGAGAATTTTGATGAGCAGGAAAACCTCTAATTTCTTGTTTCATAATAAATGCACTAGACCTAGGTACATACAGTATAATCTAACCGCTTCATAAGTGCGCTTTTGAAAATAAGCGTCAAATCCATGTTTGATCAATTTATCTGCAAATCCACTTATAAATGGCAACGCGTGGTGTCTGTCTGTTTGTTTGTTTGTTTGTACAGAACGTTCGTTTTTAAGCTTTACGAGCGATTTTTTTCTGGTATTTTCGGCGATTTTCTCGATCTTTTCGCAATGAGAGGCTGACACAATTTTGGGACTGCTATTTAGAATCGGAATTCCGTTAATATCTAATTATTAAATTAATGATTTCTTTCAAATCAACTTTGGGCAGTTTGTGCGAAGCACTGCTGTGCTGCGCGCATGGCAGTTGGCGACGTGGATAACCAGTTCGGCAGGTGTATCAATGTATCATATTCGGTGTTGACGCTGGGCAGCGTACAATTCAATGGTTTTTACCCAATTTACCCTGATGAATGGACTGGACTCAATGTGTTCGGTGACCTACTGACACATCTGCGAAGAAGACTCATGACATGAGTGAACATCCAGCAGAATCTAAAGAAGCTAGAGAAGCAAAAAAAGGTGTAAAACGTGTGCTTAGTACCTTTCTCAGTGATGATAGTGCAGATGTGACTGGTAAATTAGCTAAGCATTAGTTGTTTATCCAGTGTATAGGATTGCACAGATTAGTATAGTGCCAATGCCATCCACTTATAAATGGCAACGCGTGGTGTCTGTCTGTTTGTTTGTTTGTTTGTTTGTACAGAACGTTCGTTTTTAAGCTTTACGAGCGATTTTTTTCTGGTATTTTCGGCGATTTTCTCGATCTTTTCGCAATGAGAGGCTGACACAATTTTGGGACTGCTATTTAGAATCGGAATTCCGTTAATATCTAATTATTAAATTAATGATTTCTTTCAAATCAACTTTGGGCAGTTTGTGCGAAGCACTGCTGTGCTGCGCGCATGGCAGTTGGCGACGTGGATAACCAGTTCGGCAGGTGTATCAATGTATCATATTCGGTGTTGACGCTGGGCAGCGTACAATTCAATGGTTTTTACCCAATTTACCCTGATGAATGGACTGGACTCAATGTGTTCGGTGACCTACTGACACATCTGCGAAGAAGACTCATGACATGAGTGAACATCCAGCAGAATCTAAAGAAGCTAGAGAAGCAAAAAAAGGTGTAAAACGTGTGCTTAGTACCTTTCTCAGTGATGATAGTGCAGATGTGACTGGTAAATTAGCTAAGCATTAGTTGTTTATCCAGTGTATAGGATTGCACAGATTAGTATAGTGCCAATGCCAATGTAATACAGTTACCTACTTGATACTTGTTGATTAAATAAAAAAAAACCCAAAAACTTGAGCTATTCAATACCGCCGTTAGCACCCGATCCATGATGATTGTGGTGCAATATTCGCGATGCTATGCGAATGACGTGCATGGCAGTTGGTGTCCTCTTTGACGTCGTTTAAGTGTGAACTGAACGATTCGGTAGACGTACCGCATGACGGCCGCTATGCTATTTTAGAATTGGAATTCCGTTTACGGTATCAATGATTTCGTTTTGGCCACTTTTAAATTTCGCGCTGACTTTGTGGCATGTAACTACAGCCATGTGAAGTGTATGATTACGGTGTTCAGTTATTTGTTTGTGGGCCTACATTTTGTTTCAAATTTCGCGCTGACTTTGTGGCATGTAACTACAGCCATGTGAAGCGTATGATTAGGGTGTTCAGTTATTTGTTTGTGGGCCTACATTTTGTTTCAAATTTCGCGCTGACTTTGTGGCATGTAACTACAGCCATGTGAAGCGTATGATTACGGTGTTCAGTTATTTGTTTGTGGGCCTACATTTTGTTTCAAATTTCGCGTTGACTTTGTGGCATGTAACTACAGCCATGTGAAGCGTATGATTACGGTGTTCAGTTATTTGTTTGTGGGCCTACATTTTGTTTCAAATTTCGCGTTGACTTTGTGGCATGTAACTACAGCCATGTGAAACGTATGATTACGGTGTTCAGTTATTTGTTTGTGGGCCTACATTTTGTTTCAAATTTCGCGTTGACTTTGTGGCATGTAACTACAGCCATGTGAAGCATATGATTATGGTGTTCAGATATTTGTTTGTATGGGCCAGTACATAAATCGCCTGCTCGAAAAATCGATGCGGTACGGACAAGCGGTGTGATGTGGTACACAGTTTTGTTTCGTGAAATCGCCTAATCGCCTAATCTGCTGGAAACTTGAAAAACAACAAAAAATTGTGCAGCAAGAAAACGGAAAATTCAGTAGGGGGCCGTCCATAAATTTCGAAGTTCGGTGAGGGGGTGGGGGGTTGGTGCAAAAACTTTGCCTAGCTTCGCATGGGGGTGGGGGTACAAGATTTATGTCCTGCGTAGCATGTACGCATGTATCACGATCAGCTTTTTTATAGCATGTATCACATTACATACGCCTGTATCACGATCAACTTTCTTATGCGCGCGATGGCGTCTAGTTGCAAGAACAACAATGGCTCTAGCTAATTTTGACATTCGGAATCGAAAATACAGGGTCCGCCAAAAAAAACAACCCGGCAGATTTTTCACTGTAGCAACCGCAAATCTCAACCGATTCGAATAAATCCTTTATTAAATTAAAGATAAATAAATCCTTAAAAGACTGCTGAGATTTTCATTAATGTACTCTGCTTAGTTCCAGAGATATTGGCTCTCAAAATCGAAACAGTGATTTTGGCAGTGAACAAGAGGGATTTTTTTATTATTCTGCACTTCGTAATAGAACTGATTCCTGGTACTGGTAAGAGCTATTGGAGGCTTTACTGGTGACACAGAAACTCGGTTTACTTCAACACTATTAGCCCCAGCTGTAGGAATTTCCTTTATTATGAAATGCAACGGAATCGCTCTTGGTCTTTGCCAAAATCTGTTTCCACTTAGAAGGCAAATATCTCAAGAACTAAACTGTGAATCTCAATAAAAATTGCACCAATCTTTGAAGAATTTATCAATCTTTCTTGCAAAAGAGGATTTGACGTAATTCGGTTGTGCGCAAGTTGGTGTACCCGCGATCCATGTGCGCAAATCGGTTGTGCGCAAGTTGGTAGTTCCCTATCTATGGTACCGGTACTTAGGGTAGTGGCGCCGTGCCGTACATGTAACAGGGGGTCTGAGGGGTCTGCCCCACCCGACTTAGGTCATACAACCAATGAAGGGGACCCCCTTCCCCAGAGACGATTTCGCCGCCCCCCTCCGATTTTCTGGCAAGTACATTTTTGAGCAAATTTTTTGCAATCTTTTACAATTTCAGACACAAAAAATTGCCAAAATCGTCTGCAAAACAGCACTTTGTAGCTGTATTTCAGCCCAAATTGCGATTTTTTTCGATTTTTGAGCGTTTTTGTGCCCAACCAGCCTCCCAAATTTTTGGCTCAGACCCCCCGGCCAGCGCCAGACCCCCCAACGCCCCTCCCCCTTCGGCGGATGACCTGTTATATGTATGAGTGGCACCATACATGTATATGGTACCCCTACCTTCGCATTGGTACCGGTACCATATATGGTACAGCTCTGTCAAATTTCGTACCATATATGGTACCGGCACCCATGGCCATGGGTATATACATTTATGGTACCGGTACCATATACTGTATGGTGACGGTACCATAAACGGCGTTAAGTGCCTGACTGTGTTATTCTTTTGCAAATGACCGGGTTTTTACCTATCGGGTCTTTTCTGGCTTTCTGTTATGCTCCGCCGCCTTCTTTTCACATGGTCTTGTTTAGTGCGATAAACGGCACTGTCGAGGTTTAGGGATCTTTTCTAGGGGTTTAGGGATAAGTTTAGCTATACTCTTCCCTGTTGGTATACTAGTCTACTTGAACTGTCTGTATACTACAGGGTGTCTCAAAAAATGATCACATTTCTTTTTACTGCCATTTCCGCAAATTTTGACCAAATAGGCTGAAATTTGGCCAATAGGTGCCAAAATTCGGGGAATTTTATTTGTTAGAGTTTGGTGCACTAGGCTTGACTCATTCACGAGATATTTAAAAAAAGTGAAATTTGTTAAATCAATAGTGAAAGCCGGTTGCCGAAAAATGATCACATTTCTTTTAACTTCCATTTCCGCAAGTTGTGACCAAATAGGCTGAAATTTGGATCATGGGTGCCAAAATTCGGGGAATTTTATATGTTAAAGTTTGGTGCACTAGGCTTGACTCATTCCCGAGAAATTTAAAAAAAAAAGTGAAATTTGGTAATTTCAATAGTGAAAGCCGGTCACCGAAAAAATGATCACATTTCTTTTCACTGCCATTTCCGCAAATTTTGACCAAAGAGGCTGAAATTTGGATCATAGGTGCCAAAATTCGGGGAATTTTATATGTTAAAGTTTGGTGCACTAGGCTTGACTCATTCCCGAGAAATTTAAAAAAAAAGTGAAATTTGGTAATTTCAATAGTGAAAGCCGGTCACCGAAAAAATGATCACATTTCTTTTCACTGCCATTTCCGCAAATTTTGACCAAAGAGGCTGAAATTTGGACTATAGGTGGCACAATTCGGGGAATTTTTTTGTGTTAAAGTTTGGTGCACTAGGCTTCACTCATTCCCGACAAATTTCAAAAAAGTGAAATTTGGTAATTTCAATAGTGAAAGCCGGTCACGAAAAATGGAAACATTTCCTTTTCCTGTATCTTTTCTAATTTTTGTCGGAATTGGATGAAATTTGGAGTGTAAACGCAGAAGCTCAGGGTAATTCCTGTGTAAAAGGTTGACGCATGAACTCCAACGCTATCGTTAGAGTTTAGGCGATAATGTAATGTAACGTTTTTTCGGTGACCGGCTTTCCCTATTGAAATTACCAAATTTCACTTTTCTTTAAATTTCTCGAGAATTAGTCAAGCCCAGGGGGGGGGGTCGCACGACGGACTTTTCCAAAATATGATGGGCGCCACTTCGTCAAGCGCCTATAACTTTTGAGGGAAAAGGGGCACAGGAATGGGGCTCCCAGCATTCGACGTGGTTTGCGGCGAGCTTTCAAACACAATAACTCCAGCCTTTTTATGTCTATTGGTTGGCGCGAAATTCAAATTTTTCTGCCTAGCAAAAGTAGTGCCGATGCAACATCTGACAAACGTGCGCACCGTTCTGGCGCCCTTAAAGCTAGAGGGCAAGCTAATGGCGCATTGCACAGATAATTGCGTGGGCAATCCAGCCGTGGAAGCCTCATTGTTCTGCGGGCTCATACGCCAGAACGGCGACCATTCAAAAATTGGGTCGAAAAAGGTGTATTTTCTGACTGATTTTTCGACAGGTTTTGACACATGTCGCCCATATACTTGCTCTAATCGCGGCGGCTCACTCACCAAACGATAGCTAACAATCTCAGGATTCCGAAACTGTACCAAAGAGGCTGAAATTTGGACTATAGGTGCCAAAATTCGGGGAATTTTATGTGTTAAAGCTTGGTGCACTAGGCTTGACTCATTCCCGAGAAATTTAAAAAAAAGTGAAATTTGTTAAATCAATAGTGAAAGCCGGTCACGGTCACCGAAAAATGGTCACATTTCTTTTCACTGCCATTTCCGTAAATTTTGACCAAATTGGCTGAAATTTGGATCATAGATGCTAAAATTCGGGGAAGTTTACGTGTGAAAGTTTGGTGCATTAGGCTTGACCAGGGGGGGGGGGTCGCACGACGGACTTTTTCAAAATATGATGGGCGCCACTTCGTCAAGCGCTTATAACTTTTGAAGCGAAAGGGGCACAGGAATGGGCCTCCCAGCATTCGACGTGGTTTGCGGCGAGCTTTCAAACAAAATAACTCCAGTCTTTCTACGTCTATTGGTTGGCGCGAAATTCAAATTTTACTGCTTACCAAAATTTGCGCCAATGCAACACCTGACAAACGTGCGCACCGTTCTGGCACCCTTCAAGCTAGAGGGCCAGCTAATGGCGCATTGCACAGATAATTGCGTGGGCAATCCAGCCGTGGAAGCCTCATTGTTCTGCGGGCTCATACGCCAGAACGGCGACCATTCAAAAATTGGGTCGAAAAAGGTGTATTTTCTGACTGATTTTTCGACAGGTTTTGACGGCTGTCGCCCATACACTTGCTCTAATCGCGGCGGCTCACCCACCAAACGATAGCTAACAATCTCAGGATTCCGAAACTGTACTCAGATTTCCGTTTCGTACCTGTTTTATGCCTCTTTTTGCCCAGCAACTGTGCATTGGTCAGCAACCCTCAATTATAGCTCCAGAAAAACATGCAAATTTCTGAGAACTGAGGATGAAATTTCAACATGTCTTGAATACGATTTGTAGAGCGGACCGAGAGCTTTCGATCGGTATAGTGCATGACCTCCCAGCATAAAATTTTCTTCTGAGGTCTTTTGCATTTTTGGAATTTGTCTGGTTTTTATCATCGATTTTACGGGGTATTCGGCACATAACTCTTTTGTATGAGCACGTAGGGCAATGGTTGTGCCACCATACGATGGCCCACGTCCGTGCGCATTCGGCGGTGTGCAACAAGATAGGCTGCGGTCACTGTGTGGGGTGCACCTGGCCGAAATGTTCCGGCCGTTTGGCTTTTTCAACTACTTCTTGGCAGTTTTTCTGGTAGGCTGAACTAATGATTGAACACTGCACGTCGATTTATCCATGGAATGATTGGTTGGATGCTAAGGATTCCGAAAATGTGACTATCGTTCCGTTTCGTAGCTGTTTCACGCACTTTTACCCTGATATGCTGCCCTGGCCTAAAAACAGTCACCACAAACACTGCAGAAATGCGCGAATTTCGGAGAAATGAGGACGAAATTTCAACATGTCTTGAATACAATTTGTAGAGCGGACTGAGAGCTTTCGATCGGTATAGAACATGACCTCCCAGCATAAAATTTTCTTCTGAGGTCTTTTGCATTTTTGGATTTTGTCCGCTTTTATCATAGATTTTACTGGGTTTTCGGCACATAACTCTTTTGTATGAGCACGTAGGGCATTTGGTGTGCCACGAAACGATGGCCCATGTCCGTGCGCATTCGGAGGTGTGCAAGACGACAGGCTGCGATCACTGTGTGGGGTGCGCCTAGCCGAAATGCTCCGCCGGTCAGGATTTTTCGACTACTTCTTGGCAGTTTTTCTGGTAATCTGAACAAATAATTGAACTGCGCGTCTATTTAAGTAAGTAGTAAGTAAATTTTATTCAACAAGAAAAAGCCTGCATACCACTTCTGTCAGATGAAGGGGCGAGCTGGGCCGATTTCCGGCTCGAAAGCCCTACCCCGAATGAATTGGGAAAAGTCGAGGCATTCCACTTTTGAGCGGAAGCGAGCCAAAGACTGTAAGTCAATGATTTCAGAAGGCAAGTTATTCCAAATACGTACAACTCTGTGTGCGAAGAAATTTTTGCTCACATCAAGACGAAAATGCTTAGGATAAAGTTTTAAACTGTGACCTCTAGTACGTGATTCAAGGACAAACGTAAACAAACACTCAACGGGCAAATCTGCAAGACCCCTGACTATCTTAAAAACCATTACAAGGTCTCTAATTATTCTGCGTTCTTCTAAAGATTTAATGTTTAACTGCAGTAAACGTTCTGGGTACGTTAAAGATTGCAAACCAGGTAAACGACGAGTGAATGAGCGCTGCACTCTTTCTACCAAGTCAATATCTGATAATAGGTATGGACTCCAAACTTCGGATGCACATTCAAGTTTCGACCTCACAAAGACGAAATACATTTGTAAAAGGAAATTTCTGTTCCGTGATTGAAAAACCCGAAAAATTGAGTTTACGGCCTGGAAAGCTTTGGTAGCAATATATTGACAATGCCTGGAGAACTTTAAATTTGAGGATACTATGACGCCTAGGTCAACAATTTGATCCACTGCTGGTAACAGAGTTTCTCTTATTTGATAAACAGTTCTTGCATTTCCGTATCCTAAGTGCAAAACAGAACATTTTTGAATAGCCACATCCAGTTGCATTTGTGTAGCCCACTCATAAACATTAAGTAAATCGTCTTTTAGCATATCGTTTTGACAAAATCTGTTAGTTGCAAAATATAATTTTGCATCATCTGCGTAAAGTTTCAAATGTGAAAAACGTATAACCTTTTCAAGATCATTTATGTAAATTAAAAAAAGAACAGGGCCTAACAAACTACCCTGGGGAACACCAGAAGTCACACTTTCTAAAGAGGAAGAATTACCATCCAGATGAACATACTGTTTTCTATCAGTAAGGTAAGCACATAACCATGCTAACAGAGTACCAGAGATCCCTATTTGTCGAAGTTTAAATAACAACTTTGGATGAGATACACTGTCAAAAGCTTTTGCTATGTCGAGATATATAACGTCTACTGTTTGATGGGTATCCAACATACTTGTCCAATCGCTGAGGCAAGAAAGTAACTGGGTAACAGTAGAGCGCTTACTCAAAAAACCATGTTGCGCTGTTGATATCTTATTATAGGTCCTTAAATAATTTACCAAACGTTCCCTAACAATTGACTCCAAAACTTTACTAGAAGCACAAAGCAGACTAATCGGTCTGTAATTTTGAACACTTGAATGTGAACCTTTTTTATGCAACGGTATAATCTTAGATACCTTCCATTCATTAGGCAATTTTTGAGAAGCCAACGAAAAACTAAAAATTCGTTCAAGAGGGAAAGCGATAACAGAACTGAGTTTACGCAAAAAGAATTGAGGTATTTCATCAGGACCAGCAGATTTCTTAGACGCTAACTGAGACAAATGAGTTATTACATCTACTAAATCAACATTTACAGAGGATAGAAGTGGAGCTTCAATAAAACGATCAGTAACTAAAGGAATACCATCGTCCACTTTAAACACTGAAGCAAAATATTTGTTAAATAATTCAGCTTTCTCATTAGAATTTGAGACGGGAAGTCCGGTATTGGATTCAAGCACAGGAATTTCTGTATTGCAAGTTAAACGAGATCTTACAAATCTCCAAAAACGATTCGTACATCTTGATGTTAAGACAGCATTTTCTGCTAGAAATTCGTCTCTGCGCTTCAATCTCCTAGCCTCACGCACAGCAGTTAACCAGTTTTGCTTATGGTCATCAGTACGATTTTTCTTGTATAAATCGTGCAATCTTCTTTGTCTCTTGTGTGCTTTTCGAGTAGCGAAAGACCAAGAAGAGTTTTGTTTGGAACGAACAACACACAAGGGCACAAATTCATCAATTACTCTACTTAGTTCAAATTTAAACGAAGCCCAAAACTGATCAACGTCTGTACAGAGACTAAAGATTGAAATCCAATCGACACTTGCAAGGCTCAAGCATATATCGTCTACATTTGCCTTAGAAAAATTTCTGAACACTCTTGTACTAACCTCAACTTCAAAAGGACCCAAACACACTTTCAGACCGAAGTGATCCGACATTCCTAAAGGATCAATAACTTCCACACATTGCACCATTTTTTCTTCATTTACAAAAAATAAATCTAATATATTACCCTTCTCATGAGTCGGAACCAGTACGCATTGCGTTAGACCAAATTCCAATGTACCAGCACGAAAATCTTGACTAGTAGATAAGAGCTCAGGCTCAGTTTCTCCCCATCGAATATCTGGGTAATTAAAATCGCCCATCATGATTACAGGACTTTTGTTGTTTATCAGAAATCGGGAAAAATGGTCAGTAACGGCATTAGTGGAACTACGCAAATTTGCTGATGGAGTACGGTAATAAAGACCTAACCGGAACAACACTTTGTTACCATAAGCATAAACGTCTAACCAAAGTGATTCAAAAAATTCTTCGCTAGTTGCACTAATCATTCTACATTTAAGAAATTTTGGAATCAGTAAAAGAACGCCCCCTCCTCGGCCCAAGCGCGCCGCATCGTCTGCTCGAAAAATGTTATGCGTGGCCAAAATATCACCAAACAACACATTATCGTCAGAATTTACTAAAAAGGTTTCAGTTACTGCAATAACTGCGCAAGGTAAACTAGAACAGAAAAAACGCAATTCAGTTAGTTTTCCGAGAATTCCACGCACGTTAAACAGAAAGAAGTCTAGTAATTCATTTCGTCCTCCTAATGGTATAGCAGGCTGATCTAGTTTACCAAGCTAACATCCTTTTTTGGAACACTACGGATCTGACCTTTAGTTACAATCCATTTTTTGCCGGGGTTATAAAACTCATTGCTAGTATCAGAATTACGCACAAAACACTCCTCTCGCAGACGCTTGTCTTCGATGCGCTGTCGAAACGTGAGGTCGGGCCGTACAAACGGTTTGAATTTCGCCTCATGAGCTGTGCCACAAAAAGTGCGAACAGACACAGTACCTTTTGAAAGAAACTTCTTTTTCGACTCGAACGAGGCCAACTTCACCTTCACGATGCGTGGAATGGTCTTACCCGCCTCATCCTTGCGCACTTGACCATCACGGAACACTTCCCGTACTTGAGACGCAGCCACACCCGACTCCTTCGCAATAAAGTCAGCCACATAACGATCTCTCTCGGTGGTCGACTCGTCACAGTCAGACTCCGGTAGCCCGACCACGACGCAGAAATTTCGCTTCTGCTGTACCTCGAATTCCTCGCGGGCTTCATCCTTGGCTCTACGGAACAGATCGTCCAACAGACCAGTAAACTCTTCTCGAAGTTTCTGCATCTCGAGACGGAAGGAAGCCACCAGAGGCTCGACCACAGCTTTGGCCGAGGCTTGGATGACTGCAAGCATCTCCGGACTAAGCTGGCTGATGGACTCAGAGGATGCGACACGTGACCATTTTGCTGCCGGAGAAGTAGAAGCTGAGGCAGAAGACAAGTCATTCAATTGCTTGCGCAATTCGTTAACCTCTCTCGTCTTTTCGCTGAGAGACTGCTGGAGTTGAGCGTTAGAAGGCATCACAGCAGACAAACGCTTTCTTTTAGGCATGCGAAGGTAGAAAGACAGCAGCGTCTGTAATACACACGGCACAGGCCAGGCCAGCGAGAGCGCTAAAAAAGAGGCCGCCGTCCGCCAGGGCTGCAATTTACCCATAGAATGATTGATTGGATGCTAAGGATTCCGAAAATGTTATTATCGTTCCGTTTCATAGCTGTTTCACGCACTTTTCTCCCGATATGCTGCCTTGGTCTCAAAATAGTCACCGTGAACACTGTGGAAATGCGCGAATTTCGGAGAACTGAATAGAAAATTTGAAAATGTGACCAATAGGAAGTGTAACACGCTGTGTGACAGGCTTCAGTTGTTGTTTAGACGCAGGCTTCGCTTGATTTTGAAAAAATTGCCAGTGTTTTTGCCTGCAAACACAGTGGAAATCAAGGAAAATACTCGCGCTGCTGAGCAGGAGATCCTGAATGGCTTTACAAGGTGTGTCCTACAGTATATAGACACCTTCGAATCCCTTGTCTACCAAGCATACGAAGGTTGTGTTGATTTGTTTGATAATCTGCAAATGCGTGCTATGCAACTGAACCGTCTGCAAGCCAGTTTTCTGGATTGTCACAAACTAGCTAACAAATCCTGCAATGAACTAACACTGAAATATGCATGATACGCCTGTTCTGTTTCTGAAGCAACAAGCAGATGACATTTCAAAATTACCCACCAGTCAGAAGGACTCTGCAACAATTACACTTCCTATTGGCCACATTTTCAAATTTTCTATTCAGTTCTCCAAAATTCGCGAATTTCCGCAGTGTTCGCGGTAACTATTTTGAAACCAGGGCAGCATATTGGGAGAAAAGTGCATGAAACAGCTACGAAACGAAACGATAATCACATTTTCGGAATCCTTAGCATCCAATCAATTCATTCTATGGGTAAATAGACGCGGAGTTCAATTATTTGTTCAGCTTACCAGAAAAACTGCCAGAAGTAGTCAAAAAATCCAGACCGGCGGAACATTTCGGTTAGGCGCACCACACACAGTGATCGCAGCCTGCCGTGTTGCACACTGCCGAATGCGCACGGACGTGGGCCATCGTTTGGTGGCACACCCATTGCCCTACGTGCTCAAACAAAAGAGTTACGTGCCGAAAACCCAGTAAAATCAATGATAAAAAGCGGACAAAACGCAAAAATGCAAAAGACCTCAGAAGAAAATTTTATGCTAGGAGGCCATGCACTATACCGATCGAAAGCTCTCAGTCCGCTCTACAAATTGTATTCAAGACATGTTGAAATTTCGTCCTCATTTCTCCGAAATTCGCGCATTTCTGCAGTGTTTGTGGTGACTGTTTTTAGGCCAGGGCAGCATATCAGGGTAAAAGTGCGTGAAACAGCTACGAAACGGAACGATAGTCACATTTTCGGAATCCTTAGCATCCAACCAATCATTCCATGGATAAATCGACGTGCAGTGTTTAATCATTAGTTCAGCCTACCAGAAAAACTGCCAAGAAGTAGTTGAAAAAGCCAAACGGCCGGAACATTTCGGCCAGGTGCACCCCACACAGTGACCGCAGCCTATCTTGTTGCACACCGCCGAATGCGCACGGACGTGGGCCATCGTATGGTGGCACACCCGTTGCCCTACGTGCTCATACAAAAGAGTTATGTGCCGAATACCCCGTAAAATCGATGATAAAAACCGGACAAATTCCAAAAATGCAAAAGACCTCAGAAGAAAATTTTATGCTGGAAGGTCATGCACTATACCGATCGAAAGCTCTCAGTCCGCTCTACAAATCGTATTCAAGACATGTTGAAATTTCCTCCTCAGTTCTCCGAAATTTGCATGTTTTTCTGGAGCTATAATTTAGGGTTGCTGACCAATGCACAGTTGCTGGTCAAAAAGAGGCATAAAACAGGTACGAAACGGAAGTGTGAGTACAGTTTCGGAATCCTGAGATTGTTAGCTATCGTTTGGTGAGTGAGCCGCCGCGATTAGAGCAAGTATATGGGCGACATGTGTCAAAACCTGTCGAAAAATCAGTCAGAAAATACACCTTTTTCGACCCAATTTTTGAATGGTCGCCGTTCTGGCGTATGAGCCCGCAGAACAATGAGGCTTGCACGGCTGGATTGCCCGGGCAATTATCTGTGCAATGCGCCATTAGCTGGCCCTCTAGCTTGAAGGGTGCCAGAACGGTGCGCACGTTTGTCAGGTGTTGCATTGGCGCAAATTTTGGTAAGCAGTAAAATTTGAATTTCGCGCCAACCAATAGACGTAGAAAGACTGGAGTTATTTTGTTTGAAAGCTCGCCGCAAACCACGTCGAATGCTGGGAGGCCCATTCCTGTGCCCCTTTCGCTTCAAAAGTTATAAGCGCTTGACGAAGTGGCGCCCATCATATTTTGAAAAAGTCCGTCGTGCGACCCCCCCCCTGGTCAAGCCTAATGCACCAAACTTTCACACGTAAACTTCCCCGAATTTTAGCATCTATGATCCAAATTTCAGCCAATTTGGTCATAATTTACGGAAATGGCAGTGAAAAGAAATGTGACCATTTTTCGGTGACCGTAGTAGTAATGGCTGTAGTGTTTTCGTGCCACCAAGAAATTTTTCTCAAAAAAAAATTCTTCTTGAAAATTATTTTGATTCAAAAACCAATAATCTTTCGCATAATAGCCACCTGCTCAAAATCGGACTTTCGACCCACCAAGAAATCAAAAAAAATTCTTCTTGAAAATTTTGATTCAAAAACCAATAATCTTTCGCATAATAGCCACCTTAGCCACAAAATATCAGAGAGGTGAAGAATAGAATCGGTGAAACAGCATATCTAGCTGAAGAATAGAATCGGTCAAAAGATTGTAAAATCAGCAGCAGCAGTGATAGTTATTAGCACAATGTTGGTCCAACAAAGGTGGATGGATGCCGATAATCAGTTAGGACGGAAGGAGCAAAATGCCTCATGCTTTGAACAGAATGGACGGACCGTGAAGATTCCATTGTAGTGTCCTACAATTTTTTCCGCTACTACTTGCTCAATCAAAAATATAAATTTAATTTAACAACCGCAAAATCTAAGTAGCAACACCAGTCAATCGATTATGAATGTCAGCTTCGAGCACCTGCTCGGCCACAGCCAGTAAATTATTCCAACCGACCACATTGGTGTGGCCGGCTTGTCGTATCGCGACAGCGGCTGATTTGAAGTCTTCTCGCTGCTGCTGTTGGAGCTGGTCCCAGTAGCTGTGCCACACTTGACACACCTCTCGCCAGCTAATGTCGGTCTCGGTCTGCTGTCGCTTATAGCACAAATAGAGGCTGTACCCAGTTGGTCGCATAGTCTCTTTACTGTCACCTTAACAAGTACCATATTTTACACAACTGGACATAAAGCAGGTCAGTGTGAACATAAGCGATTGCAATTCCCTATCTTCTACTCTGTACGACAACCAACCTCTATGAGATTGGACAAACTGGTCGGCTTTGTTCGTTTCTAACAGTTCTCGAAAAATTAACTCTATTTTCGTACGATCGTGGTCGGAGCTCGCCATTATTTTTGCGCACAGTATCAAAAGCGCCGTAATCGATGTCCAGTTACATTTTTCATCCAAAAATTTCTTGCTCAAATCGCGGATCTGCTCTGCCGAAAGTTGGCTGGCTAATCTACCAAATGTCGGCTCTTGATACGAAATCGCCCAACTGATGGTTTTGTTCAATGTTATATGACAGCCTACAGTAGCTGTTGTTGCAGTTTTTTCGCCTCGCGCCCAACTACACAACTGCGAAACCAAAGCGCCTGTATTCTGCTCCATAATCTAAATAGTATAGATTTACTATTCAAACAAATGACATTTGTTCCTGTTCAGTTAACAGTGTTCTGTAAAGTTGTATGCAACATTTCTTCCATTTCGATGTTTTGTTGTCCAAAATTGCTGTAACAATAAATTTATTCAGTTTAATCGCAATTTGCCATCTCACATTTTATCGTTTTCGCTATTTTCTCGCGCCTCCTCCATCTCCCTAGCCACCTCCAACTCCGCCTCGTGTTCTTTTTTGAAATATGCTTCCATGGTCTCTTCGTGTTCGCGCTCACTTTCGCGATGCAATTGTTCCAGCACCTCTTTTACTTCACTATCGCTAGGCACATCGCTACCTTCGCGCTCTAACTTTTGACTCGATGACATACTGTAACGCAAACAAACTTTGTATTTTAGTTATAAGCCAACGTATTGACCGTTTATATTTTAAGAGTATATAAAACGTTTGGACTTTTATCCTAAGTTTTTCCTATTAGATCGCTTGGGTTCTTCGATTCCCAGTCGTTTTGGTTTTTTCGTCACTCTCTTGGATCATCGCAAGTTTTTCTGCTGTATGCAGGATGTAGCGCCTTTTTGTACCAAAACTCGATAAGCTCTCTTTAGTTCTTTGACACGTTGCTCAAAACTTGGAATCGCGACATTACTCGGCTCTAAAATGCCTCTTTCTACCATGGTGCGAGCAACTCTTTCGATTTGTTTGACGCGCTGTGCAAACCGCATGCCTACAAATGCAGAGAGAAGCACATTCAAAATTTTATTTTAACAGACAGTCAACTTTTTACTGCTTCTTGCTTTGTTTCATCTAGAAAAAAATAGTGTTTAAAATTGTATTGCTGTTATGTGATACCTTTTTCACTACTAATATGGACATATTCATCGTTTTGTAGAGAACGCCCACAGCATCGGCTTCAAACGTAATGTCGGTTTTATCAGGAAATATTTCTTTTAGAATTTCACCCATTAATTTGTGGAGCGATTCTTCGCTTACTCTCTTCTTCGGTGTTGGTTGCTTTGTTCTTACCATGTTCACGCTAAAAACTTGGGTCATGAGTTTGGTGCGCAAAAAGTAGAGTGCATTCGTTTCAGCGTTGGGACGTCAGATGGCATATCCATCGCACACCGTTATAAAATGGCCAATTTATTAAATAGATCCAGTTTTGTTTTTGACGATGCTGGGAGATTCTGACCGAACGTATGTGCAACAATTCTATTACTGTGAAGCTGACACTGATTGGTTGCACCTAATAGACATTCTGATGTGACCCCACTGTTGTCGGATTGGAGGAGGTATGCTTTGCCCAAAGTGTAAACGATTAAAATATCTTAAACCTCTTACCATGCATATTTTCAAATATTGAAAGGTTATTTGGCAAGAGTACACTCTAAAACAGAGATTGTTTCTTTGCTAGCGGTACTAAACTATTTGCTGAAAAATTATTTGCTAGGAAAATTGGAGGGAGGTCTGCTTCGCCTATGAATGTCTGAAGAAATCGTAAATCCAAGTGGAAAATATAATTACCTATGTGGTTGATGTTTCCCTTACTGTTAAAGTTGAGCAGATTTTCAGTCTGAGCTCAGTGGTTCCAATCTTTTGTCTATCTACACTGTGTACATGGACTACAACAAGGCGAGCTTCCATTCGTTGGTCAGGCTTGCTCTGTTCACGTCACACCACCTTCTAGACCAGAAGAAAGCTCAAAACCAGAAGAAGTGAATCAAATCTCTATCAGGCACGACAACAGTGTTTTTGGGACGGTTTGGTCAAATATTAATAAAGAAAAATAGAAGAAATTTATTTTGATTGCAGCTAGCTAAGATTCAAGAGCTATTGGCTGGTTGGCTGGATTTGACAACAATCTGGCTTGCAGAGGCTGAGGTAAATTTAATTTTTAGCAGTAACTTTTGGTACATGTACTTTTTAGTTTAATTCAAAGCCGAACTCACTCTATACATACTGTGTAAAATTGGTTAATGTGCTTTACATGAAAGATGACAATCTTAAAAAGAATGGGAGCATTGAAAAGTTTTCAACTGAAAATTTGGGAAGTTTGGCTTTGCCTGGTCAGCAGTTTGCGTTATGATCACAAGAGAGAGAGATTTGCGTGCGGTATTGAGTTTATTAGATTTCTGTGTCAAGAAGTGCAATTTCGTAGGTCTATGTATACGTGAGAATGTGCTTTCATGCGTCGGAAGACAACTGGAGCATGCAGCAGTCTGACACAAAAAAAAAATTCATGGGCTAGGCTTTAAAAACCTGGTCTTGTCAAGAAACTTGTTTTTATGTGCGATTGTTCTTTCATGCGTCGTCGGAAGAGAACTGGAGCATGCCATAATCTGATGGAAACATTTACCACTTTAAAACTAACCTTGTCAAGAAACTTGTTTTGCAGTCTTTATGTCAAAAACGAGAACTGGAGATTGCGATTTTGTTTTACGTGTGCAAAATGTACAGACAGAATGAAATTGGTAAGAAACTTGTTTTGTCTCAGACGCGATTTGTCCGGCGCAATAAAATTGTCGGCGCAATTGGCCTCTACCAATAACTTGTCTTGTGAACAGAAACAATTTTGTTTTTGAAAGACAGCGACTAGTTGCACTTAAATGTTGGCTCGACTAAATGACAAAGAACTCAAATGCAAAATATCTTCTGCACCCTACATTGCAAGTAACTATGTCTGTCTGCAAATGTGCCAAGAACGCTGAATTTATTTAAAAAGTTTTAGTCCAGAACTTTATTTGTTTAAAATTTCTATTCTAAGTTAAGTAAAAGTCTTACTTTCGCTTGGTGCAAGAAGAAGAAGATACAACCGCAAAAAATCGTAACAAACTGGTTGAAGTGACGCAGGCGGTGCGCTTAAATACTTTTTGGTCACGTGACTTTACACTTTCAGTTTTTTAAATCACGTGATCAAAAACGTCTATTTAAACCGCGCGTCGAGCGCTCCAGCTCATTCTGTACGACTTAGACTTCGCTTCCAAAACTTCGAAAAAATAATGGCTTTCTGTAGCCACTCGACGACTACAGTACCCGAGGCCGATGCGAAGGCCGAAGAACTGGAGAAGCTCATGGAGAAGGAGCTGGTCGAGGACTTAGTAAGATTCTACTTCTCTTTTGGTGCTTTATTTCTCTTCCAGTCCGGCAATAATTTGAGATTTTGTCTCTGTCAGGCAAAAATTTGTACTTTAGTTAAGCAATAAATCGGAAAATTTCTCTTTTAGTCAGACAATTTTTTGAGATTTGTCTCTGTCAGGCAAAAATTTGTACTTTAGTTAGGCAATAAAATCGGAAAAGTTCTCTTTTAGTTGACCAATAATTTGAGATTTGTCTCTGTCAGGCAAAAATTTGTACTTTAGTTAGGCAATAAATCGGAAAAGTTCTTTTTTAGTTGACCAATAATTTGAGATATTTTGCTTCAGTCAAGCAAGAATTTGGTACAAAAGATTTTTAGAATTGGAAAATCACTCAGACAACAAAGTTTTTCTTTCAGTCAGGCAAGAATTTGGTACAAAAAATTTTAGAATTAGAGAATTTCTCTTTTAGTCGGCCAATAATTTGAGATATTTTGCTTCAGTCAAGCAAGAATTTGGTACAAAAGATTTTTAGAATTGGAAAATCACTCGGACAACAAAATTTTTCTTTCAGTCAGGCAAGAATTTGGTACAAAAAATTTTAGAATTAGAGAATTTCTCTTTTAGTCGGCCAATAATTTGAGATATTTTGCTTCAGTCAAGCAAGAATTTGGTACAAAAGATTTTTAGAATTGGAAAATCACTCAGACAAGAAAATTTCTCTTTCAGCCAGGCAACAAATTTTAGTTACGCAACTAAATTTATCTCTCAGTCAGGCTACAATTTTTAGTTTGGCAACAAAATTTACCTTTCAGTCAGGCTACAAATTTTAGTTTGTCAACTAAATTTACCTTTCAGTCAGACTCCAAATTTTAGGTTGGCAACTAAATTTACCTTTCAGTCAGGCTACAAATTTTAGTTTGTCAACTAAATTTACCTTTCAGTCAGACTCCAAATTTTAGGTTGGCAACTAAATTTACCTTTCAGTCAGACTACAAATTTTAGTTTGTCAACTAAATTTACCTTTCAGTCAGACTCCAAATTTTAGTTTGTCAACTAAATTTACCTTTCAGTCAGACTCCAAATTTTAGTTTGTCAACTAAATTTACCTTTCAGTCAGACTACAAATTTTAGTTTGTCAACTAAATTTACCTTTCAGTCAGACTCCAAATTTTAGTTTGGCAACTAAATTTACCTTTCAGTCAGGCTACAAATTTTACTTAGGCAACAAAAATTCTCTTTCAGTCAGAGAATAAATTTGAAATTATTGCTTCACTACATACCTGGTAAACAGAATTTTCAGTGTAGTTCAAAAGATTTTTTTATTTCGAACAAGAATTTGCCTCAAAGGATTCAAAAAGGAGTTTTTTGTTTACTCAAATTCACGCAAATGTTTTGATTTTCTTTAAAATAGTCGGAGCGATGTTTCTATACAGTATGTACAGAATAGTCACATATTTTAGAAAACACGTGAAAAGCGCAAGCGAGAGCGAGAAAGCAAGCCCAAGCAGGGCACCGTATCGAAACATATCGAACTGGGTATGTAGTATATACAGTGTAGTATAGACTCTGTCTCGAAAACAATCGTTTTTCTAGGACCAGGTTTTCGCGAGCAAAGCGTTTTTACGCTGAGCTTTTGGGTGTCAGCAGCGAAAAGCACCACCTATGTAAACATCGGCGAGCATCTGAAAGCACTCGATCCGACAACAAACGAAGTGAGTGTCTGTTTTTTAGTCTTTCCTTGTAAACTTTGATATTTTTTACAGATATCCTACCGGCCGGTCGACTGGGCGAAGCGAGTCTCGATGCCGCTCGAGTGTTTTCAGAATCTGAGACGGGCTTATCCTGAGGTTAGATAGAGAAGAAGGGGGATAGTGGTGATTTGTAATCAAATATAAATTTAAGGCGATCGAAGCCTACTTCGAAGCGAAGCAATCGGACCAGGCGAAATTGGCGGCACTCGAGGAGGAGCTAAAACGCTTCCAGGAAATGAAAGACCTTCAGCGCGATTTATATGCGAGCAGCGCGAAGAGCAACCCATACTTTTCTCCGAAAAGACAGCGATTTTAGAATGTGCATGAATTGGTGGCAGTAATTCTTTTTTCTTTTTACAGATATTGAACGCCCACTAAAAATTTTGCTTAAATTTTACGTTTGCTAAATTTTGGTTAAAATCGCGTCTGATTAATTTTCTCTACACAAATTCATGCACAAATTTACATATTGCATAAACTTTGCTCAGAATTATTAGCTGCTGTTTTTGTCATGATTTATATTCTGTTTCTCAAAACAGAAATCAAATAGATTTATCTTTGGAGTGTGTGTGTGTGTGCTTGAACAACAATAGGCTGCTGCTGTTGCAAGACGATCGGTCGAGTGAGAATGAGTGAGAAGAAAGTCACCTGTACCAAATGTGGTCGAGTGTGCATAACACAAGCGATGAAAAGGGCGCACGACTGCGAAGTAGAAGTAGATTTAGTTTTATATACTAAAAACTGCTGTTTTTCAGACGAACTGGCGATGCCCAATCTGTTTTAAGGACCAATTTCCGACCTCAGCCGACTTAGGTACCAATTGGCTGGTGCTACAGTATAGTTATTCACTTAACACATGTACACTTTAGCACATCACTTGCTAAAGACGCACAAGGATAGGAAACCGAATTTGGATGCGATACTGTCCGGGTGCAACGTATGTACATATACTCTAGTTTTGGCTGTTTATGCAATTTCTTTCCAGCTGACGAAACATGGTCGAAGACAGCAAGCCGAGCGAGACGAGTGTCAGGTTTTGGGGGAGGTAATTTGATAGAACCTAAACATAACATTATCTTCTCTTTTACAGCGCAAATGTCCTCCGGTTGCTGGCGGCGACAATGCATCTCCCGGGCCATCGACGAGTAAGCGAAAGTCTCCACTGGCGAGAAAGATAAAAGAAAAGCGCGAGAAAAAAGCGAAGAAGAAGCGCAGCAAGTCACCACCAGCGAACGAAACACCGATGCCTCTTCCTCTGCAGCTACTGTTGTTTGGTATTGGGTTTTCCGTTTGTGTATGTGTATGTGTATGGTATGGTATTTTGTGTATACACATTCAACAAAACAATGTGTATTTTTGTGTATATTTGTGTATGTGTATTGTACTGAAAATGCAAATTTTTTGGTAGATTTTCAGTCATAAATGCTAGGGAAATCAAATCTCTCAATGTCTGCTGCTTGAATCCTTGGATAGCTTTGAAATCGAGTTACTTAGGCCATTTGAAGGCTTTATCAGGATATCTACCATTTATTACTGCAACAAAAACATCCAAATTTTACGATTCTGTTCGAAATTTTATTGACTTTTGCTGATCAAATACACATACACAAAAATACACATTTCGAGTACTGTTTGTGTATGGTAATGTGTATCTGAATTTTCAATGTGTATGTGTATGTGTATGTGTATACACATTGAAAAAACAATGTGTATTTTTGTGTATGGTAAATGTGTATGTGTATACACAAACAACAGTATCTGCAGCCCGACGATGTACAGTATATACAATTTGTGCAATTGGTGAAATTTTTGCTTTACAGGTGCCCAATGACAAAATTCTCAGAAATCTGTTCATTCGGTTTGATCTTTCTTTCTCTTTATGTAGTAGTACACTGGCTTGTGTGTTTTTCAGAACGCTCTGCTTTCACCAGCTGATTCTGGAGCGATTGGGCCTCCATTTAATCGAGTCCACAAACACCTCGAGTGCTGCGATTAATTCGCGTTCGATTGGCACTCAAATAAACTTGCCACTGGTTGCGCTGCAGCAGCGGGACGATGGGATAACGAGCGCTGCCACCCCTGTATGTCGCAGTGGCGAAAGTGGTGGAAATCGCAGCAGCAGCAGCAGTAGCAGCGAAAGCAGTGGAAATCGCAGCAGCAGCA